>JAGDQP010013060.1:3437-30763 GCA_022664845.1 Lepisma saccharinum | reverse complement strand
ACGACATAGCATACACAAATATACTCAATGTCAGATAACATACATATCGGTTTTATTAAATTAAAACACCATTATAAAAATTATGTATAGTATAAAGCATAATAAGAAAGTTCTCAAATGAGGTAAAGATATCTACATGACACCTGCTCCTGCCACTACAACTCACTATGATCTTCGGTAGTTTGGCTCCAAGGCTGTTTCCCGGTGTTGACAGAATACCATCCTCGAACAGCGTTGGACGAAAATCATGGTAACAGACTCATTTCTTTCGCACCACATGCAGATGTTTCATTTCCGTGGAAGTACTGTATTAAGATTACAAAACCTTCAGTCTACTTTTAAAAGTCAGAGAGCGCGCTATCTCTTTGTGCTATTTTTTAAATGTGTCCCGTGGGGAGTGGTAATGGGGTACAAGTAATTCAGAACTTATGTTAAACTGTAGGTCCCGTCCTTAGGAAGTCATCTTTATCCAATGGAAAGCAATGGCAACCCATCATCGAATCCTCTCGGTCAGTGACCTTCCGCTCAGGACCAGCCTTTGGGCCAAACAGCCATCATCTTCATTATTTTTCAATTTATTGCGTAGAGGGACGTTTGGTCGCCTTCAATTTGCGATTTCTTTCTTTCTAATTTTATGCTTTCGTAGTTGTATTACAAGAATTTGTTTCTACTTTCGGGGTGACACACTGATTCGACTTTTACTAATGGTATGTTCGACCAGATATTTAAATCATGTGATTTGTCTAGTTAGAACTGACGCATTCCGGTTTCTGGAGTTTTTTTTTATTATTATTCTATTGATAGAAATTCATCATAATTACGAATATATTTGGGGCTATTTTATGGTTAATTCTGAGAATGGAAGATGCATTTACTGCTAATATTGTTCAATTCATACCGTAATATTAAAAAATCATTTCACAGAAACAAGAAACCTACGATAATGTTTAACTCCTTTCATTCTAAGTTGGTAACACAAGATGTTCAATACATTTCCCCGCAGGATCATTTTCAGCCTGACAACAGAGATATCGCATTACACTTGGAGGCAGGACGGGGCGAATGGAATCTACATCTGAAATGTGATAGCAAGGACCGTAAGATTTGGAGTCATGTTTACATGGCACTAGTTGAATATTAGCACTCTGGCTTCACCGTTCCTTTACTTTTTTTTAAAAACATGCAAAATTGTATATTTAATATAGCTCTCATCTCATTTTTAAATACCAATTTGATGTACGTGTTTTATATTCGTCAAGTGGAAAAGGTCTTCATCGTATTCGTTTCAAATTTTTCCTCGTGAAATAAAAAATAAAAATTGCTACGTTTACATTTGAGAAATACGCAAGCTGACTTGGGATAGCAGTTCCAGAGGATCTATAATCTGTAGTACAGCATAAACACGTCATGCAAAACTCGCCTTCCGACCAACTGAGATAATTTGAATTGTTTACAAATTCATTGCATTTTATATATTTTGGATGTATCTCTCAGGAAAAAAAAAAGTCTAAATTGTATCTATTTACTTTATGTGTTTTCTGACTAATGAGTGCCATATGACCGAAGCATATTCCAGTATGGAGAAAACATAAGCAAAGCATAGAAATCTCAGTGGGCTTATGTTCGAGAAATCCCTGCAAAACCGCAGTATGAATTCTAGTTTATTATATGCTTTATTTATTTTAATGCTGCATGTGAATATATTTTTCTATTCGTTTCCCGATAGTTGATGTAGTTTAACGAGAAGAGAATAAATATGGAATGTGTACAGTGAAAATTCGGGAATAGTTGTTTGATTTCGACATACGTTGTGGCAGAAATATACAAATACTCAAAGATACTTTGAAATGAGAGATGAATCAAAACTTATAAGGAAGAATTAAAGGAAAATGTTATCAGAAGCACCTGAGCAATTAATTACGTCATTGGTGAAGGATGCTTAGAACGTTGTTACACGTACAGCTAGAATTAATGGCGGAGATAAAAATAATTTGATACATTATTGTGGTTTGTCTTGTGATTATTTCCATCAAAACAAGAAAAAAAAAAGTTTCTTTAAAGAAATTCCGAAATCTGATTAGTTTTGTGTACAAGGACTAAAAGTGACGGCGGCATCATCACAAATGACGTAATACCTCTGCACAGGATAAAGTAAGTGGTGTCGGGCTAGCAAATTACACTCGAAGTGGTACCCGATACATCTACTTAAGCAATGTTTTTGATTGACAGAGTGCCGCATAAAGAGGTTTCGTAACTTAAGAATTTCAATGTCAAGGAAATAAATGGTTTAATAGGAGAAGCATAAAAATCTCCTCTAAGCTGTATTCGTCAATCTTAAACATAACTTAAATAGATGTATTGGATACTACTACGAGTGATATTTACTACGCCGACCCACTTACGTCATTACTTATCGAAATATGACGTTATTTGTGACGATGCCGTCGGGACTTTAAACGCCTGTAACTCTGAAACTAAGCAGATTTCGGAATCCCGTCATAGGATTTTTTTTCTTGTCTTTTTGTAAATAATCACCTCCCGAAGTTCACACCATTCTTTCAGAGACTAACACCAAAGCTTGGGGTGTTTATAGAAAATGATATGTTCATCTTAATACTACGTAATATTAATCATAGCGGATACTCGTGATTACTATCACGTAATATTATTATTAACATCATTTTATGAGATCCTTACACTTTTACTTTTGGTCATATCATTCCTAAAATTTATGAATAACTGAAAAAATACAAGGGTATGAAAAAACGATTATTTCCTCCCTTTTTTGTACTTTTTCTAAAAAAAAACAAAACAATCTGTCTTTCAACTTACAATAATATTAATTTATAGCTCACCGGAGATTGAAGAAAATAACTCTCGTATGTCATTACGCATACAAAGAGAACCAGTTATACAAATAATACAGTAAAACGTCGAATAACGCAAGATAAATTATACGGCACATAAACAACGAGTTTGATATGAACATCTTAAGGTAACTTACGAAATGCATATAAAACTACACGATCGGGTTACGGTTCTTCAGCGTTAATCGGTTCCTCAGCGTTCCTCAGCAATAAACCATTTCGATTAGGAAAAAACGTTCTGTAACAATTACTGGTTTCATTACCAGTTTTCGACCCTGTACACGCCAATAAGTCCATTTATTTATTTATTACAAGTTAGCACGGATACTGCAAACGCCATTTTTACACCGTTCTTGTAACAATGTGATATAATCAAAAACAATTATACAGTAAGAAATGAGATCAGTTTTTTTATTATTATTATTTATTTATTCCGGATTTTTAAAACAATCCTTTAGAAATTAACTTTTACTGAGGCAAAAATCTGGTGGCAAAGGAAGAGTATTGTAAAAATGTGGCAATCTCAAAAGAAGAGATCGCTGGACCAAACACAATCTCGGTTTTGAGAGGTAGAAATGATGGTGTGAACGAGAATTTTGTCGGGGTACTCTTAGGTTAAAAAGTGAAAAAAGGTCGTTTGGTCCTGAGTGTGCCCTGCATTATTTTATAAAGAAATTTTAAGTCATCTAGTTTTTGTTCTCTACCTCTTCCTTCGGCAACATGGCGACTGCTTAGCACGAGTCCCGTACCAGTTCTTTTTGTCCATTTTCTCTCCTATCACGTGAAAACACTTTTGCGAAACGTTACTGCTTCTCCTGTTGATTTGTGATGTTCGTGTACACCTAGTCTTTGTATCCTGTGACGTAAATACCTCTTTTACCATCTTATATATAAACCCTTGAAGGAACATTGAAATAGAAGTATTAATTGGTATAATGAATATAGAATGTTTAATTCAATAAATGTGTAAAACTTACTCCACTGAAAATACTAGTTGCCAATCCCTCTGAATAACTAAAAGAAGGCGATTCGTAAACAGCGGCTGGCAGAGCGAGGACTTCTTGCAAATAATCTGCAAATCGGGTAGGTATCATATGACCATTACTATCGGAGATCTGGGAGAAAATATCTGAAATGGAAGTAAATTCAGATATAAGTTCATATTCTAAGCACTAATATTATCACGAAGATATGTAAAATAATAGTTGTTTGTAACTAACGTTCCTTCCAGGTTCGATTCCAGGTGGTTACAATGGTTCCTGATATATTAGTCCGACTTTTCCTCTAATCAGTACATCCAGTACCTTGAAACTTCAGATACAGTTCCACGACTGAGTGGAGAAAGAATAACGTTGCTCGAATCCACAAAGCAGGAAATTAAATCGACACAATGCGGAGACCTACCTCGTAGCTAATAGTATTACAATGACCTAATAGTGAATTTTTCAATTCAATTTATAATTTAGATTGTGAATATTTTTTTCTTTTTTCCCATAACTGTGGTAAATATAATGTTACCCTTTTTCCACTCAGCTATTCAAATTCTTAATATTTACGGTAGTATAATTAAATAAATACGTATGGAGAAACTATGCAGCATAGCTGAAAACAGAGTAACTATTCACAATCTGAAGTAATGATTACCTAAATGGGCGGCGAATTTACAGAGAGAAGGAGTGACTAACATACATCAAACACAATTTAGTATGAACAATATTTTAGAGGTTCTTGGAAGCGCAGTTCGTAAGTTAAAAGAAACAATAAAGCAATGCCTAAAAGAAGTTTGGATATACTGACTGTAATACTACAGCGCATATTTATTTGTTTTCTTGCAAAAACAAAACAAAAAATAGATTCACACTCACCCCCTCCCTCATATTGGTTGAAATCTCTTTAACACATAAGTGAAATAATATCAGTCGTATAACAAATAGTATCATTCGGTTGTTTCATTAAGTTGTCTCCAATGTAGTCATATATATACACACACACACCAGTACAATCCACAGTCGTCTGGAAAGGATACCTAAAGTACATAATTTAAAAGTAGTTACATGGCAGTTAAACTATTATCTCATTCCCTCCATTTTCAAGGAGATCTGCTCAAATAACAGAAAACACTTCAACATTACGGATATAGTTATACTGCATGGACAGTAACAATAATCAGTGGTGTATTCTGGACTCACAGCTTGGGTTACCACTAGCCGAAGTAATAAGTAGAAAGAGGGTACGGAGGTCACACATAGTATTGATGATGATGATGATAGGTGTTCTGGCCGTAGTAAATTAATATTACTTCTGCAGATCAAAATATTTGTTCACAAGCTTCGGCTGCATTGGTAGCCTAGATAGTCTACAGGATACGCTCCTGACAATAATCAAAGAAAAATTATACTGGATGGACGGTCGAAGAAAAAATATACTTAGGGAAGATCCGATGACAATCTACTGAAGTGCGTATAGTGAAACTGGAGTGAATTCCTGAACTGAAGAAAACAAATTTAAAAAAGACAAATTTTCCAGATTAGCCTGACGAATCACAGAACTCACAACCTGAAATCAGTTTCTTTGTACATTTTCTTAGGCACTAGAGTGAATTCTTAAAATGGAGATAGTTAAGCAATTAAACAGGACCTGCCAACTTTACGGTCACCAGACTGAAAGTGGTCAAATAAATCGTGTTCGCTGAGCTCAAATCTGAAATCCGTTTCTCTTGACCGGCTTTAGTTGAGGCGTTAGCGTGCCTTACAGAAGGACAAAATGATATTCAGAGAAAAGTAAATACTTCTAAGAATGCTAAAAATGATCTCTAAAAGAGAATATGCGAGAGAGGCACAATAATGAAGACAAAAGAGACGACAAAAACAAATTGGTTAGGACATTGGCTTCCGCAGATATTGTACCCTGATGGACGCAATTCAAGGGAAACAGAGGAAGAATCCAACTCCTTGACAGTATAAAGGAAGATAAATCGTATGTTGAGATAAAAAAGAAACCGCAAGAAAGTGATTAATGGACAGGGTTTAGTTTGTTTTGAATGTCCTGCCGCTTTTGTAAAAACACTAATAATAATGAAATTCATATTCCAAATTTTTAAAAAAAATGTTAAATTCTATTTTCTAAAAAAAAAAAAATCTCAAAAAATTTTCAACATTACAGACCTTTGTTATTTTAGAAAGCACACAAAAAATCAGACAAAACACCAATTTTAGAAAATAGCGACTTTGGGCTGATCATTTGACATATTAAGAAATGCATTACCACCACCTTAACTTCCAGCATGCTTACCAGGCACCATCCTCTACAGGACAAGACTAATTTGTTTTACGTGCAAAATAATCAGTTCATAAATATTCATACTCATAGCGTCGAATCTGTTAACGGTGTATATCACCTACGCCATCTCGGTATGACCTTTCCACTGATTCATATCGGAATTGTTTTACTCATTTTATGCCTCTCGGAAGTAGAATATTCAAGCTCCGCTTTCACGAAATTTGCCTTGGTGGTTATTTTGACCCCTGTAGAGTTTTGGTTTGTGAAGTTTCTTCAGATATATGAGTATAATGTATTATGAATAGTTTACCATATAAACCACAATATGTTAATGGGAAATTATACTGTTCGTCTGTAAAATATTGCATTTCTATATTTGAGCGGAATTAAGTATTTTTAAATTATCATTCAATACCCTAACAAAAATAAATTTACTGAATAATCAAAGAAAAAAAAATGATTAAGAGATACAAATAAAATGTGCTACAATACTACTTACATAAATAATAACTGTTGAAATTTTCAGATATTCCGGCTGAACGACCATTATCAATACTTACAATGAAAAGAAAACAACAAATAATACGTTAACACAGGAGGGCGCCAAAAATGATTATAATGACTCCACATCTAAAACAAAATTATTGCTAACACTCGTTAAGAAAATAGTGATTGAATTCAGTGCGAAGAGTGAAGCCGGAAAGAAGACACAAAACAATAACAGATTGTACCATTCAATAACACAGAGCCATCAGCATTTCACCTGTATTAGTCATAAATTAACAGTCGTGGTCACATTAATATGTGATCAATGAATCAGTTAATACTGGATGATGTGCACTTAGCAGGAATAAAACGACTAGCATTCCCAACGCAGAATTAGAGACCGAAATCTTCTTGGTTAACTATAATGAATACACTAGAACCTTATAAAAGGGCAAGTGAATAGCGAAAAACCTGAATGAATCAAAATCAAATAAATTCATAGATGCATTATCCCTTTGGCAAAAACAGAAAAACTGCATAACAAGAAGTGTCTGAAGTCTTAGAATACGTTGTGAAGGCCACAGAGCGGAGAATAAACATAAGGAAAGCCACATTATTGTGATATGATGTGAAATAGAGAAAAACAAATAAATATAAAGGATAAGTAAAACAAGTGGCTACTTCAATTATTTGGAAAGTATTGCATTGAATCAATGTTTGATTTGCCGTGGATTTTCCTTCGTTCCTGAGGATTTCATCCCCGTAGCTGATTCCGAATGAAAAATCTTTCTATTTCTATCGAAACAAAACAGGTTGACAATAAAAAAAAATCCGGCAACCTCGGGATCTGAGGACTCCCAGATTTTCGAAAATTCCAGTTTTTGATGAATCATTTCATAGAAAAGGACTACTTGTATAGTGTTTTAAAGAAAGAGAATTAAACACTAAATTAAAAGCGCTTTGGGAATTCACAAAGATCAGTTTTTAATTTTTATTTTTTATTCGTTTTTCACTAGTTAATTATTTTATTTTATTATCATTCATTTTAAAAGATTTTTAATGCCAATAAGCGCAAAAAAAAGTCAGAAAACTTTAAAATATTAAAAAAAAAATCCAATTAACGCATTGCCATCCATCGGTGAATAAACGAATATACGTACCAGGTAAACCCTACTGTGCGCAGACGGAAGTAAGCATAATCAAACATCTGATCCTGGAGTACAGCACCGTCAAAACAAACGGCAACTCCAGAAAACAATGGGCGCACCAACGCGGTAAATTTATAAATGCACTACGACATTCATGCCGGGAAACTGATGGAACCGGAATATTGATTACCGGATTTTTGATTGTCAACCTGTATGAAGTAGGTGAGAAATTACAAGGAACCACTAGTTTTAGGATATTTCCTTCTTATTTTTTAACAAATCGAACAAATATAATAATATTTGCAAAAGAAATAAAAGCAGAAAAATACAATCGAAGAAGTACAGAAAAATAATTTCTGCGAACTAATTAACATACAGTTAAGATACAAGTATAAGTGGATGGTTAGAATGTAATATTGTGTTGATGTATTGTAGGGAGCTGGACACAAAAGAGATACGAAAGTAGGCTTCAATCTGGACCTGGAGCAGAATAGAACCAAAAAATCAGATGATAGAAAAAAAACAACAATGAAGATAATGAAACAATAGAAAAAGGAAAGGAAAGAAGAAGAATATACAGGAAATAGTAATGAAATGAAAATAGTTAAAACAATGATAAAAAACAAACAGTACGGTGAACGATGAAAATGAAGATACGGTGAAGAAAACGAACAATACTAAATGAGAGAAATCATAAATTAAAACAGAAAACTATGAAGTCACTATTAATGATGACTTAAGAACTATCACAGGTTCCCAAGAATGGATATATTCCTTGATTTTTTCCTTTTTTTTTTTTTTTTTTTTTTTTTTTTTTGTCTTGGTTTTTTTCCTGGAGAAGGCAAGCACATTGTCGGCACTCATTAATATTCCGCTTTTAGAACAGTAAAAAGTGTCAGAAGCTGCAAGCTAGATTAGGAATAATCAAACAAGAACCTGTTACATTTCTCTTTTTGGCGCTATTCTGATTTGAATGTTGTAACTTCTGTTCGTTCTAAATCTTGACGATGGTCGAATAGCCGAAGCACAACTCACATCATTTTTATATGCTACCAATATTAGTTAATTGATCGCACTAAATTCGAACGCTGGATATAAACTTAAGACTTTTTTCTTATTGCAACTGGCAACTAATTGTAGAACAGGTCCATATGCATGGGCCGTTTATTACGAATGATCTTACCGCACAACAAGTTTCTATTATGAGGAGGTTAAAATTCTGTACATTGTTAGTACGACTTCTGACGCACGGAAATCTCTTTGACAGTAGCACAAATGGGATCGCTACGAAGGATTAGGTTATTTCAAGAAGGATACGGAGATGCTCGTACAAAGTAAGATCGCTTTATGGCCCAAAAACTCTACTACACGTATGACAAAATTCAGAGCAGACCGTATCAAAAGTTTCAAAAGATCGTATGAAATCTTTTTTTACGTTTCTCTTCTCAAAGGTTTAAAATGTTTTAACGTGTCTAAGCACTGCCAACTATCTGCTCAACTTCGGTGTTTAAGAGCTGAACAACACCTAGTTTCAATACCTCCATATTCTTCATATAGACTGCATAATCAAATTACACCTATTACTGACGTCTTTCCGCCTCCAAGTCGTGCAGATTTACATTTATTAAATCAGGGGTCTACAAACCAAGGAATGCAGATGACGTTGACGAATAAGACAAAAGTTCGAGGTAATCTTTTACATATAACCCGAAATATATGTGACACAAAACTCTCATATTTTGTATAAAAATAACCTTCATGTGTTAATGAACAAAATATGACAATTTCGTGTCACATATATTTCGGGTTATATGTAAAAGATTACCTCGAATTTTTGTCTTATTCGTCAACGTCATCTGCATTCCTTGACTTCTGAAGTCGACATAACTTTCGATATACTTAAAGATTGCACTCAGTAATTCTAATATATAAAATTGGGAAAGGAAATTTTTGATTTCTATTGTACATTCAGATTCACAGAAAATGGCAGATAGGACATTTTGTGAATTCCGAAATATTCTCAAATTTGGTAATACTGAACCAGTACTGTAGGTAGATGTAAAATAATCGATTTTGGGCGCACTGGGTTCAAATATCCCGGCCAGGACGCTGGAAACTTTTCTCGCAGTGTTCCCATGCCTGCGCTGTGAGGTGCACTCAGCCTCCTATCAAATTACCAGAATGTGCTTGGTATTCCTGGGCCTTTGGGAAGGAAAAGGTGTGGGACTGACCACCCCTTCACTTAGTGGGTGGGGTAGGTTGAGAATATGTGGAGCGCTCCACATCCACCCATGCGCCATTCACAGCCCATTGCGTATTCATTTCATTTATTTAATTATGAAGCATCATAAAATGTAGATTTCGTTGGAGTTTGTATTATAACTTGAGATTCTTATTGATTTTACACCATTTTACTATTTCAAAAAAACTATAAATTCAAAATTCCGTAACTTTTTTCACTGTTTCTGTTATTGGCTTCAAAATTGAAACTTTTTCACATTATTTCCCTATTTATTTTATGTTATTCTTGCCTCTTGGATATTCATTTATGGTTCACTGTCTTATATTAATTCATAACTTGTTGTTTTAAGAAATGAAATTTATTACTAAAAGGGACTTAGGTATGCATTCTCATATGTCGTTTTCCACCATTTTTTAGTCTGTTTCTTGTACCCCTGACGAATCGTATTTTGAATTTTGTAATACTACTGGAAATAGAACGATTGTTTGAATATTGTATCAAAATTCCGTGACTTTTCCACCACTAAATACTACTAGTTTTTATATATTTTTTTTATTTTTTTTTGTTTTTGCTTGTTCAAATTAATTAACTTGTCCTGATTCATTTTCGCTATATCATATTGTTTTGTTAATTCACATATATTGCACAAAGGGGATGGATGGATGAATTATCATGTATTCTTTAATTATCTAGAGTCCATTCTTACTTTTTTTAAACTTTACCTTACCTTACCTTACCTTTTACTATTTTTGTTTAATCTCGTACGGGGAAACTTATACGGAGCGATGTTTTTAACATTGGCACTATTTCTTATTCGAGTAGCTTCAAAAATGATATTACCATTTTCCCGTAAAAGTTCTTATAATTTCTATACCTGACTGCTAGAAACGCGTAAGTCACGAAGGCTTGTTTTTTCTTTTTTCTTTTAAAAAAAACTACTTACTTTCAAAGACAAAATAAATGGACAAACTTCATAATACTCTTACTTTTCTATGTTATTAACCTGTTTACAACTAGAATCGAGCAACCATTATTGGAGAACATCCGAATGCTGAATAAAACTGCATTTATCATGTTTAGGCCAAGGCCAAAATTGGACTTTGGCACTTCTACCTCTCAGGTATAGATTTGCAATCTACTTCTTTTTCATATCTTCTCTCGCAAAGTTAATTCATATATATTAAATAGTTAGAGCAAAGACGATAGATGAATGGAACAGTTAGAACTTACAATTTAAAAGAATCGAGTATCAGTTTCATTATTTTTTAAAGTCCACTGTACCTCGTTATTTCTACTTTAGTGATAACTTGTCTCTCAGCCCATTACCGCCAAGATCTTACGTAATTTTGAGGTTCTGTAGAATGTACATACACAGAGTTGCAACTCATCTCAGGCATTAGTGTACGAAGTCATGTACTGTTACATTTTTATACGAACTCTATCGTGGGACATGTGATCTCGTTTCTACTGTGAATAATTCCTCTCCTTATCCATCCACATACTATATAGCTCCATGGTCACTCACTCACTGATCATCAATACTCACAGGTTAAACTATTGGTGCTAGAAATACCAAATATGGTATGAAGGTGCAGGACTAACAGTAGATAAAATCCGACACTTTGAAAAAGTCGCCATCTTGGATCTTGGACCCATTGTTCTATACAATACACAGCCTAAACGGTTGGGGCTACTAAACTGAAATTTGGTATGAAGGTACAACATCACTAGTAGGTTACGAAAATGTTACATAATGTATCCAAAGACACAATCTTGAATCCAAAATGGCGGATCCTAAAAATGTATTTTCCACACCGTTTGAGCAAGAAACACCAAATTCGGTATGAAGGTACATGATCACTAGAAGTTTAGTAAAATATTAAAAAAGTTGCCATCTTGGATCCAAAATAGCCGCCCAACCCAATTGTTGTATAGAATACACAGCCTAAACGGCTGTAGCTAGAAACATCAAATTTGGTACGAAGGTACATTATCACTACTAGGTTACTAAAATATTACACAATGTATCCAAAGACGCCATGTTGGATCCAAAATGGCGGGTCTAAAAATCCATTTTCCACACCGTTTGAGCTAGAGATACGAAAAATGGCATTAACGTGTACTATGACGAGTAGTTTAGGAAAATATTACATTTTGGAAAAGTCGCCATCTTGGATTCAAAATGGCCGCCTAAAACCCCATTTTCCACACCGTTTGAGCTAGACAAATGAAATTTTACATGAAGGTGTACCATCACAAGTAGGACACGACAATATGAGAAAACGTTCAAAAAGTAGTCAGATTGGATCCAAAATGGCCGCGCCAAATACCCAATTTCCAAACCGTTAAAGCTAGAGAAACGAAATTTTGTATGATGGTGTATGTCCAAGAGTAGGTTACAATAAATGGGTTAAACTTCCCCTTTGGGGGGCGCAGCTTCCCCCCCGTGGGAGTGTGTAGATGGATACCATGGCGGTGCAGTCCCGCAGAGAAAGGGGGCGAACCCCCAAATGATGTCTGGGGGCAGCGCCCCCAGCGAAGCAAAGCGAGTCAATATCTATAAAACGGAAATTAAACTAGAACAGAGAAACCTCCCTGGATTGGCTCTTAGAGGGTCTCCTATTATTTTAGGTAGCTAATTCACTCTCATTATTGTCAATTCTAACGGTGGATGGTTGTTGTAAGATTTCTGGAATTAAATTTCTAAGTGGAAGACACATTCATGGACTTAAGTGTCTCCTTTCAAATAAAACGAACCTCCCATTCACACGTAGGTCAAAGAACTCGCACCTTAAAGCAAAGAAGTAATGTGTTATGATTTCGTAGTAGCCTATTTAACTGAGAATACGAGAAGGATCCTTAATATCAGAATCGTATAGAAAACATCCGTTGACTTTTCTTCGGGGAGTCTCTAAAGTATGCCTTAATAAGAATAACAAATCGCATTGACTTCTTCATTGTCAAGCTTGTATTCTTAATGAAAAGTAGGACCATGTTTGCTGGGAACAATAGACTTTATACTTTTAACCCGTATTTAACCATAAAGTACAATTGATCTAATGATCTAAATACACGAAGGTATTTTACTTTTTGCTAGAAAAGTCACCATTGGATATATCGCAATATCTGCTTAGAATTCTCTAACTTTCTGTAGAAATATTCCTTCATAACATATGTGTAAAAACCTTGCCTTCATTACTCCAACATGTATTTCTATTTCTCAAGATTAGAAGTCTTCTTCGACTTCATACTGAATTTCGTCACTATAGACAACTAAATTGTAACAAACGAAAGTATTAAAACAATGTAGTGAAAACCTATCTTAAAATTATCTTGTCTAACTTTTCATATCCCTACATTCACCTCTTTTACATACAACAAAGTTTATCCTATAACAATAAAATCATGTAAAATTATCATTAGACAACGTAAAACAAAAACATTTTTTTTAGTTTCTTTTGTGACATCCTGTCGTTAGTTAAGAATCATAAATTAACATCACATTAAATTTATAATCATTCAAGGCTAATCGGAAAGTTTTATATATAAATCTGAGATAATGCTTTCAAATATGAGTGTAGTTTCCTTCTTTCCCACTTTAACCTATCAAAGCTACTGAAGACGATCTTTGTGTAAGTCGAAACGTCTAATAATGTATATTTTGCACGACTTGAGGCGGGAATAACCATTCATGACTTTCGTTTAATAAATAGTTTCCTTAAGTGCTAAAAATCCAAAATTATAGGGCCCTTACGCAATCATTCACATTGGAGTCGCAGGGATGGAAGACGTCACTAAGCTAACACTAAACCAATGAGTTCTTAGTTTGAAAGTATCTAAATATTCAAATAGTGCAAAGTCGAAAGTGGATATTTTTAGGTAAATACAAAAATATGAGAAAGTTACTCGCTGAAACTAAGAACAGGACAAAAGAAGTATCCCATGTCCAAGTTTCAGTCAGGTAGTCCTTTGAGTTGAAGCTCACAAAAGCTATTACGTCTTTTTTCCTCACTCAAATTACTCTTTCAATTAGTTGACTAATGTGGTGTGATCTATGTTCAACAAAAGAGGGAAGTACTTTCAATTTTGCAGCTTTATTATATTATTATTATTATTATTATTATTTTAAAGTATCCGAAACTGGAAGTAATTGAAACACCATTCATATACAATGAGATGCTTGCGGTCTCTCAAATTAATCTCATGCAAGGCCAAAGATGTGCCTCGGAAGACTGCCAAATGTTTGCACAAGAAGCTTCATTAAAACGACTCGCGATACGATAAGGTAAAATGAATTTAATAGGCGGTAACAGCACTATGGCGTACGCCCGACCCGATACGGGGAAAACCCCTTATCTTTGTCACGTCTAAACTTAGTTGTTCTTTGGATACAATCAATGTTCGAAGTGGGAGAGAAACAGAGACGGTATGTTTTCCTAATACTTGTCTCGACATATCAAAAAGTGATATATAACAACAACACGCATACCGTGTGTTTCAGTGACGGTATGCTATTAGCTCTCAAAAACAAAAGCTGGTATGCCATACCGGTGCATACCGCCTCACTTCGACCACTAGATACAATACTAAACCTAAAATAATATAAAACTGAAGATGTAAAAGGTCTTCAGAAACATAAAAGACTGGTGTAAATGCCAGCAGAACGATTAATAAAACGACTCGCGATACGATAACAACACACATTCGCCTTCTATGAGCACCGGTACTGCCTAGACAATGGTTTATATCTTGGATTTGCAACTCTGGGAGACTAAAAATACAGAGCTATATCTATGTTAAGTCAAGTATACGCAATTGTTTTCTGCGAATATAGTTTATATTCAGGGCACGTGTAGAGCTAACAATGGAAGGAACTGTTAGGAGAAATAGGAGAGGTGTGAGTTGATAAATCACTGCGTTTAGATCACCACAGGCACCACTAAAACAAACATGAAAGTGATTTAGTACCTGTTACTCGTACTCTTCTCATGAACATTGAGGTAAGTTGTGAAAATAATGAATACCAATCAATGAGATTCTGTGTTTATCTGACAAAGTGAAACTGCAGTAATTAAAATTGAGGGCAGTAACCCATTCGCCAGAAATAGACTTGCAAAATTTTATATTCTCAAAAGAAGACATCAAATACTGTTAACGAACTATAAAGTCGGAAATTCAATTCGAGATTTGCTAGCAGCTTGTTAGGGCAGCCAGAATAGATTATTAGTAGACATTTGTAAAAATAATAAATTGACGCAAATATACACACACTGAGAAGTACACGGGAATTTCCTGCTATTTACTTCTTAAACAATTCCCATATTTACACCTTTTCCCCCCACCAGAAATACGAGAGAGAAAAACTTACATCTTAATTTGTCCATTAATTTCCCTGCGCACATTGTTGCTAAGGCCACCTTGATTGAAAATACTCTAATTTTTCCTATATTTTCTCTGAAAATAACACAAAAACATGTTAAACACTAGTACACTCTTTTTTCTTATTATAAAATTAAAATTACACTGTGTTTTTACTGTTAATATTTTCTAATCTAAAGTTATAATTTAACATAAGGAAGAAAAAAGATGCTGTTGTCCATCCAACCAAAGTAGTTAGTCCTTTGACTCCGCCCAGGAAGGAATGACTGCTTAGCGCATCCTTCAGCAGCAGTAACCAGCGATGGTTGTCTTGTTGTCATACTGAATGTGAGTAGTATGACAACACGTTTGTCTCAGAATCATGTGCAAAAACGCCACCTGTTTTAAAATGCTGTATGACTGACACTTTAAACGACTTTCCAATGGGAAGCGTGGTCAAATGACTACTTTGGCTGCCAGAACAGTTCAGTAGTTTACTTAGAATGAATTACTGGAAGTTGACCTAGTGCTCTATATAGGATTGTTTAATATACACTAAAGGCATTTCGATGTCTGATTTCCAGTCACTAATTTACACACATGCCACATATTTAAGTTTCTCTGTAAGATAAGTTTACTTTATATCCACTGAAAAGTAAGGAATTATCAAGGGCAGTTTGTTTAACTTCCAGATTGTGCAAATCTGTCTATGGTCGGTATGCTATGGTTTAGTCTCCATCTCGAGTTATGTTAAATATTTTCCCGTCAATTAGGATAAGGGAACACACCCACCATTGGTCGGTCGATTAAGGTTGGCTTAATACTTACATTTTCATTCTTTACATCTTCTTACACTAAAATATAACATTTGTAACTCAAAATTTACACGAATTTCGTATCAAGATTGTTTTTAGGAAGAAAAATAGACAAAATGTCGCCCACTCAAAACCTATGGTCAGCCACATATATAGCATTTGTCGGACACGTGTCAAAAGAAAGATAAATATCCATAAAAATAAGTACTTTTACATTCGTATAAAACAATACTAGTAAGTAAATCGTTGCTTCCAAGGCAGAAGAGCGTAAACTACATTTCCTAAATTTTACATTAGTGTTTGAAAGCGAAAGATTTTAGAAAATTGAATAACTTTCTTACTACTGGAGTTACTGGTAATTTATGCATAGTTGTTCATGAAGGACAGCTGTTTCGTTTTGCATATGTTTCATTTGTCACCTTTTGTGCACTGGCAGAGAATTGCAACATAGTACACTTACGCCCTTCTGCCTTGAACGTGATTATATCTATTCACTGTAAATTAGAAAAGATCTAAGCATAACGCGCTGTCGAACAGACGGTTAGATTATTAGGAAGAAAACAAACATACAAATTTAACATTACAACAAAGCTAGATAAGAACCATCACCCTGGCCGACACAGCAATCCTTGTGAATTCTATAAACCTAAAGTCGGTCACAATAATACACTTATTATATATGACTCTTGCGTAATATTTATAAGTCAAAACAGAACATCGCAAATGGTGGAGGAACAGCTTATTTCTTAAAACTATTAAAAAGCGAGTTTTATCTAAATTTTAGGGCACTGTTCCTTATAAACAAAATTTCCGTTTGTAAACTATGATCTACACATAAAATATGGATCAAATGCTCAGTTTCGAGAAAAAAAGTTTTTTCATCATTTTATTCTACAAGGTGTGATAAAAAAATGCGGTGAATGAATTTTTATAACAGCAACTGCTGACACAGCGTCCATTTGAAGTATTAAGTCCAATAACTTGATCCGTTGAGATAGTCAGTGTCAAGTTTGAACAAGTTGTGACTTGTCAGTCGGCTTCCAGAGCCGGAAGACTGAGGTCGTGTTTACCGTGTCTATCGCGCATCATGGATTTCGAACCACACGTTAACATTAAGTTTTGTTTTAAGATGCAAAAAAGTGCCCAAGAAGCTCATGAAATGTTAAAATCAGCGTATGGCGATAATGTGGTGACCCTGAAGACTGTTTACAAGTGGTATGAGCGATATAAAAGCGGAAATGAGTCAGTTGAAGACGAGCAACAGTCGGGACGTCCTTCTACCTAAAAAAACAGACGAAAACGTGCAAAAAGTGGCAAAAATGGTTCGCTCAAACAGGCGATTGACTATTCGAGAGACTACCGAAGAACTGAACATGTCGTACCGGTACGTGCAAAGCATTTTAACCGATAATTTGCAAATGAAACAAGTGAGTGTGAAATTCGTTCCCAAACTTTTGACTGGTGAACAGAAGGAAAACCACACCTCGCTTCTGATCCGGGAGTTTTTGGCCGAAAAAAAAAAGGTTCCTGTCGGTCCACATCCGCCTTACTCTCCGGATTTAGCACCATGCAACTTCTGGTTCTTCCCAAAAATAAAAACCGTACTAAAAGGAAAACGATTTGACACCATTCCCGACAATGAGAGGGCCACGACGGAACAGCTGAAGGCCCTTCCAAAAAAAGGATTCCAGAAATGCTTCCAATCATGGAGTCAACGTTGGAATAAGTGCATCGCTAGCCAAGGAGAGTACTTTGAAGGAGATTACTTCAAATTTGAGGTAAGCTTATTACTTTGTGCGTAATAAAATTATTCACCGTATTTTTTGATCACACCTTGCATAACATACGCTTCATATCTTCATAGACACCAAATGACCCATTTTGAAAAAAAAAAAAAAAATTCAACATTATTTTGTTTTCACAATCCATACTTACACGGAGTAGGCAGCAAGGAGCCAGTTAAGAAGAAGACTGGTACAGGTATCAACATGGATTTGCTGAGCCACAGGTAAGCGTTTATTTAAATTATGGTAAAGGCTAGATATAAGGGTTTCCAACCTAGATACATTCACTTCCATATGAGGTTCCAAGGTATTCAACCCGTTTTCACGAAATGCTTCGATCACATTCCAAATATCTACTGCGTGCACTGAAACAAGCCAAAGGAACCTCTATTAGCAGCATTATTACATGTTACGTATGTTTTTAACCTAATTCCTACACACAAAGAAAATATCTAATTGCGGAATGAGGAGAGTGAGTGAGGCTTTTGTAATGCTTAACGTCTACAAAATCCAAATACTATTACAGATCTAAGTTTGAAACGTAACTTTGAGAGAAACTTAAATAAACTTTAACAATTAGACTTATGAGGAGATAGAACAGTTCGATTCATTTAGTACGAATAAAATTGTGGATATTTCTTATTAAAAATGTTTAATCAGAACACAATTATGATACTATATGAGTTTGGTAACTACCTACGGTACCAGGGACATACCAAAAATTTCCTCTATTGGCTCTTTCTATTTGCTATAGGATGCTGTACTTTGGTAGAAATAAAATAAAATTCTTGCCATTAACACCTGGCATTAATTTTTGGCATTACCATTAACATTAATTTTTCTCAAGCCTCTTCGACTTCTAGTGTAATTGTGGAAACCTTAGCAAGTAAGCCTGTGTGGCTAATTCACAGAAATGGAGAAGCAAGTGTGGAAGCAGGTCTTTAAGTATTTTATGCTGAAATACTCTGCTGCGCTGATTCTTGCGTTGAATGCAATCAGTCCGCGACTTCCATGAGACATGTCCAGAATCTGCTCCATCATATGAGACTGTGGTATTGGATATGTCACATTAAACCCTGTTAGAGCACGGTACAAAATCCATGTTTCGGAAAGTCGTCTGAAGTGATCACCCCTGAGATAATACAATTAAAACACGAAACTGTAATTACGGATCGAAATATAACAACATATGACATACCAATAGATCGTATTATGGTACACGAACACAAATTTTCGCCAATTAGGTACCACGTTTGTCCACACGTTGCGGTTACACTCATTGTGGAAAGTGGCAGCCAAGTGTGGCTTTCAAGTGCTTCTGCATTCAGTGTACTGAAGCGATCTTGCACCCAGTGACTTTTATTTTCTTCGTAAAGTGAAATCTGCCCATGCTGGGAGGCGTCAACAGACATATATGCTGAAAAAAAAAAAAAACGTATATAGACTGTCATTGGAGATTTCTGTTCTTGGAATGGACAACAAATGTTGAAACATCCCGGGAAATAGTGTACAGGCCTATACATCCAAGGGAATTACGTTGAAAAATAATGTGTCTTTGTCTTCTCACCCTGGAAATAAAGTACAGTAAGACCTCGCGTATCCGGGCCTCGAGTATTCGGTGTTTCTATTATCCGTGCTGAGACCTTTTTTCAAGAAACCTTCAAATTGTGGACGATAAAAGACGCAATTTTCACGGCGAGTGAGGCTTGAGACAATTTACCTTCTACCACTTAGGTGCTATCATGGTCAAACATTTTGAGTGACGACGAGTTGCCTGACGTACCTTCACAGGACAATGATATCGAAACTTACCTTGAGGTTGTCGAATTGAATCTCGATTTCGTAAATGTTGGGCGGGATGATATGGGTCAGTGGCTACCATGTGACGAAGGGTACCTGGGTTCGAACGACTGAAGATCAAGAAATTATGGCCCAGGTTACCAACTCCACTACTCAAGACAATGATACCGACAATAATTCCATCATTCCGACAACCTCAAAAAGGGTTACTCCTACGTCATCTTTACAATGATTTCATTTTTTGAACAAGACGACTGCGATTTTCAGGGCATGGCACACTTGCGCAAAATTCGTACGAATATTAGAAAAAAGCTACAGACTCACAGAAACAACATAAAAATAACGAACTATTTCAGAGCCTAATTCCATACATATAATATGTACTGTACTGTACCAGGAGTATCATATACAGTGTGTATGTAGTACCTAAGTTGGCATTCACTATTTTTCTGTAAGTTTCATTCATTACATACAATACTGTATTTTTATATTAAATATACATCTGTTATCCGTGATTTTCGCGTATTGGTGCGCCCCTGGACATCCATTACCCCGGATACGCGAGGTCTTACTGTAATGATGACGGGAAACTTTTCGTACAGCCCTGGTAATGTAAACGCATTTATTTTCCAAAATCTTCCCTATTTTAAAAAAATGTCATCGTCATTAGATAAGAATCGGCTTTGGTGAATAATCTAACTATAAACTTTTATGGATTCATATTGATCAAGTTGAATTTTTAGATCAACTGTGATGTGTTATGTCATTTAGTGTTTTCTTCTTCCCCCTCCTGAGATTTCTCTGGATTCCTGAGAATGTTCTCAACAGATGCAGGGCCTGTAGTTGCCAACTGGGAAGACTAACTACGTGAATATTATTATCTGCAGAAACGGAACTGTTAAAAACGATTGTTGTTAATGGTTTATTAATACAGTAGCATTCTAGAGACAATCAGAAGAAATTTTCTCTTAGGTTTTATGTTTGTAGAACTATGTACCCAATGTATACTGTATATTGTTGTTTTGCCCTTAAGGACACTCCTCGCGCCCTCGGAACATTTTTTTTTTTTTATTTCAATCAAAAACTTTAGAACATGCAGCACCAGACCTGTGGAGCTTCTGTTATTTCGGTCTTATACGAACTTCATTGTTTTAGACGGGAGAAAAGGCTACAAAAATGAAGCTTTTCAGAAATTGAACTCATTCTGTTTACAAATGATACTTGTATACGACGTCAAACTAACGTATGATAATTCATAAAGATAATGTATTTTGTTACTCATGAATGAACTAGCTTTTGATGTTACAAAGACTGTATTTTTCATACTTCTAGGATAGTAAACTTTAAAATTTGAGCAATGATACAAGCATGTCGCTATGAAGCCCTGAAGCAGCGTGTGTGTTTCACTACGACTACCACTTGTGTATTCCTCTTAATTACGAACAAACAAAAAGTTTCACAAACAGTTTTTATTTTATTAAATTGTCCCGTGCATTCGTGTATTCTTCTTCGTTTGTTACACTTGAAATTTAGTAAAATACGTTGTTTGTTTGAAAAACAGACTGTGAGGTGTATGTATCGTGCGTGCTCTCTCTTTCTCTACGTTCTGCATCTGTATACATATCTATTAAGTTAGGGGGTGTATTGTAAGCACAAATTATAAATAACCAGATTAATTTATAAATGTACAGGTTTCAATTCAAAATTTATATTATCCTCATTAGCATTTTGGCAACAGCGGAAGTTCCTTCAAAGCAAGCAGGGATATAAGCAGAAGGGGTCCGGACCCCCAGGATCCCCCCCCCAAATTATGATTTTTGGGTGAAATTGTTTTTTTTTTTTCAAAATTTACTTGCTGCATTATATGTAATTAAATTTCCCAACAGACCGCCCCCCCCCCCCTCGTAGGCGCTGGAAACCCCACGAAACCAACTTCTAAGTACGTGCCTGAAAGCAAGTATATTTGACCTATATTCATTCCGCCCGGAAGATGAGTGGTGAAAGCCATCGCCTCGCCTTTTAATCAAGGAGTCACGGTTTCAACTCCCGCTGGTGGCATAAACGTTTCTGTATCCTCCGAAAATAAAGCCCGGTCCTTTGGATGGTAAAATAATCTCCATTCGATGTAAGGCAATGGCAAACCACCATCGGTTCAGCTTACTCGATGATTTTCGGGTCACCAACCTACGTCTAGGCTGAACCATCACCATCAAGCTTTGATACAAAAAATTAAAATATGCTAGTTTAATGCTACCTTTTACGCTATAAGCCTGTCTAACCACTCCGGAACAAACATTGACTACTGGAAGAGCTGCTACCTTTTGAAGTTCCGGAGTAGTGATAAGAGAATTAAAGAACCAAGAATTGACCTTCATCCAGGAATTGAGGGAAGATAATGAAAATTTTCGAGAAACTGAGGAAATAAAGAGCTGTGAGACTGCTTTCTTCCAGGAATTAAGGGGAGATAATGGAAGAACTGCTAGTCTGCTACCTTCTTCTAGGAACGGATAGAAAAGAACCACTAGATTCTTCCAGGTATTGGGAGAGAGAAGGAAAGAACTGACACCTAGCAAGCATTGCAAATAACAATTTGAAATAAAATATTAAACTCCAAAAATATTTTATTTCTTTAACGTAAATCCTTAAACTAAGTATGAGGCATTTACGAGTGACAGCCCAAAATAACTTGAAAAAGGAGCAGACAATAAAATATGTGCGCAGATAACCTAATACCTACGGGAGGGAGGCACTTAAGCAAGCACACGGCAATAGTGTCACATAAGAAGGTATAAAGGGTCAAAGTTGGAAAAAGAAGGAATAGATTGTAGCTAAATGGATCGCATTAGATCAAAAACGTATACGAAATGAAAATATGAAGTGGTCACAATAAAATACCAAAATTAAAGTTCACTACGATAAGCAATGTTACCACACGAGACGCCGAAAAAAAACAAACCGGAAATTTAAAATCGCTATTTACACAAAAATGCTTCCCTGACAAACGTCACGAAAATAACCAGGAAGACTCTTTGAGGGTCTAAAAAAATGCAATGGAATTTATTTGGAAGCGATATCACAAAGCGTTTACAAGATACAACAAAAGAGGGAAAAGCTGGCAACATTAGAGGAGGGATACTTTTTTCCCTAATGCAAGACTGGAACCCACACAAGGTTGCCCGGCGTATGGCGAATCTTGCTCCCCAATTGTCAAAATGTTTGCCAGCGAGCTTCAACGATTATGATGGTGTGGTAGTGACTCCTTCTCCTATTCGATATTAGAATTATGAAACGTACACAAAGAAGATAGTACGTTATCATGGCATGAGCGACTTACTTTATACGTTTGCATGATAAGCTATAAAGAATCAAAGAAAGCTTTTAAGCAAGTAAAGATTTTAAATACAGTCTCAAACGAGTTACCAGACCTATTATAAGCGTGGAGAAGTCGGTAGCGTGTGAGGCGTTGGAATTTTTAATACTTTGGGCAGTACTTCGAGTCCCAGTGGTGCCATTGGACTTTTTGTTATAACCCTCTATTTATATTACACACTTATTGGCTTTTATATATTTGTTTATTGTTTTCTCCGTAAAAATAAATGTTCGATACATTTTATTAAAAATGTTGCTTATGATAAAAGATATGTACTTGTATTTTCGATTTAGACTTTTGAAATAAATACCCAGTGTATTGAAATAACAGATGCACTTTTCTTATTTTTATTGTAGTAACGAAATATGATCACTCTTGCAAGAGATATTTGTTGAATGTCGATAATTATGTTACGTACATTTTTTTTTTCTGGGGAAAGGGGCAATTTTACACCACAGCAATTTATGTTACAGTTTGACTGACCGTATTTAAAGGTTGCATAAGCAAATTCCAGAATTAATTATATTGTACTCCCCTCCCCAGATGAATTGGGATCTATTAGTTTTATGCATTCGTGTAAAGAGGCATTTTCTCTCCTTCCATCATTTACATAGTCCGTGATACATAAACAATGGATACAGAAGTATAGTAACACCACACTGTCAGGGATTCTACCAGATCTTCCACCAAGGGTGGAAGGGTAGTAACCTTCCAAATTATTGAGCACACGCCCCTGACAAATAATAAACAGGGATTTCGAGATCTTGTCGATTGATAACTATTGAGACTTCAATTAATTAATGATGTCATAATTCTTGAAAATGTATCACTCATCAATGAAGAACTCGAAATCCCTGTTTATTATTTTCCATAGTAATTTGTAAGCTGTAGTGCGCTATGTTCTGACATTTTTGACAAGGCTCTTAGTTTTTGAAATATTTAGAAAAAAGTTAAAAAGTGGGAAAGGGTGCGAGGAGGATCCTTAAATTTTGAAAATTTTAAACTAAGAGTTTTGCAGGGTTTCTATATATTTTAATCGTAAATAAGTTTATTTTCGTCACACCAATGTAACCTTTTTTTCTCTCTTTCCTAATAGTTCGCAAGAATGAGGCCATTCAATCGAAGCCTATATTTTCAAATTATTGCGTATATAGTAGAATTCGAGAGGTTTTATTTAATTTAAAAGCATCACCACCACAACCACAACCTACTACTAATACTACTACAACTGAATTGAATTTTATTTATAGCCTTTAGACATCTCGGTCGGGATAGAGTGTGGACGTTGGAAGATAGTCGTCCAGGACCTAGTATGTAGGTAGTATACCATTCCGGCATTCACCTGGTGTAAAAGAAAAAACTCAGTCAGGATGGGCACTGGGACAGTTCTCAGGGCCTTCCGATGTAAGCCAAACTCTGATTCCTCTACAGCCGCTCGCACTACTACTACTACAACTTATTACAGTTTTATTATTATTATTTCGCCTCTTTTGGTACTCTTTTCTTAAATATACTGTATTTCGTTAGTCTCTAAACAAATGTACAAGTTTATTACGGAGAATAGACGAAAGCCGATCTTAGGCTTCCGTCTATTGAATATGACAATGCGACAGAAACGAATTAGGAAGTCCGTACAACATGGAGATATTAAAACCTAAAGAAGAAGAAGAAAACAGACAAAAGAATACACTTATCTCCAAGTGTTTAATTTTACTTACAATTAGCTTTCTTCTGAACGAAACGCAGTTTACTAGCTGTTCGATACGAAGCAAATCGTATCATATCAAAATTCTGGGCTCGCATTTCTTGGAGCATCTGACGATGCTCCGAAGGGCGGCTTCCAACATCATCGGCCATTATGTCCGGCCCTGAAAATAAGAAAACAGGAATGAAACAAATATTGCACTTGTAGGAACAGCACATAATCTTACACCTAGTGCCAGACATAATCTTCCTTGTTCTTATATTTGCTACTATAACAATAGACTAATGGATATTCGGATATTTAACATCAAATAGTTATTAGTGTCTCCGGTAGACAATGGTATCTCTCCTTACTTTGTGATCAAGTGATTCCGGGTTCAGTCCCTGGTGGGGACAGAAGTGATTATTTGGATTACTGCTGATACTTTAGATCCCGTCGTTGGCAAGTTAACACCACCTCTATTCTATGGAAGGCAATAACAAGCCACCACCAGTTTACCACACTCGGATGTCTTCAGATAATAAACTGCCTCAGGACAGATTACTCCAGAGGCTGAGTATCTTCTCCGCTTTTGTTTTTGAGGATTTAAGTAAAATTTGGACATCACTAACATTTTGAATCACTGATTAGTTTGCCCTGTTTCACATCCACATTCGAAGTAAACAAAGGGTTAAAACCCAGTCTCCCTTATATTTTGATGCTTTTAAATGTGTGAGCCTTTCGTAGATGAGTAATTTAGTATTAATTACCAGAATTTCAAACATTCTGGCACCTTGTTCGTACACACGATGATATATATCACTATCTCATATTTGGCTTCGCTCCATCACTTAAAACGACGGCAAGCAGCTCTTCTGAACTCCGTTCAAATTCAAGACCGGCCAAGTTGATGTCTGGCAACTATTAAAAGTCTGCTGAAAGCAAAATCTTCTTGGATAGTACTACACCTACCGACAGAAACATGTGTTCGAACAAAGGATTAACTAATATATATATATTTGGCGAGAGAAAATTGAAGAGGAACAAACTTTCGTGGATCTACATTTAACCAGCTATTGTGACTAGTTCTCGCGAACTTTAGAAGTCTAATTTTGAACCACATATATGTCTATATAAAAAAAAAAAAAAATGAAATAAAACTTGGGATGCATTCGCTACGTGCTAAATTTAACGTGCTGAAACCGAGACTTATCACAGAAAGAGGTGATGACCGTTGCCGAGAAGCAAAATTCTGATTTTGTTACTTGGTTCATTAAGAATTCAGTCTCTGGAACAACTAGTCTGCCAGCTGACTCAGAAGAAAAAAAAACACTTATAGCCTTCATTTCTCACCAAAGACAACTATTACATAGAAAGAATGTCATTTTCATATTACATCTAGTAGTCGGGACTTTGAACGACATTATTAAATAGCCATAACAACTCTACGAGTAAATCCAAGTTATATGCATCCATACATATGACAGTGAACAGCAATGAATTTTCTCCAACAGTCCGTGAAACACTTGTCAGTTTGATTAATTTACACAAAAAATGTCTACAAGTGAACACCAGCATCAACGGAGTTTTGCTGAATGTGCTAGATAGAATATTAAATAGAAGTCAGCCTTAATATAGGAGATGTAGTATATACTGCCGTGGAGATGACCCAATGTCTTATGCTTGAGAAAGAGATCTTATATAAGAAGAAAATTGCAAATACAAACAAGAATAACCATCAAAATAATGGGATACGTTCCCAGTTCCAGTAACCTTGGAGCAGGCTGGAGAAAATTACCATGTTCAACTAGCAGATGCGATCATCTCTGCGCTGACGAAGCAAGATCAATATAAGACGTTCGATTATAGCATATAATAACCCACGTGGAATCCTCCCAACCACCTGTTCTGCTTCTCTATGCAGGGTTGCTACGTAAGTAGAGCGAAGAATTCAGGCAAGTCTAGATTTAAAAAATCAGAGCACAGAATCATGTTACCCTATGTTTAATACTACTACGATCTGCTAAGTTTGTTTAATTATAAGCCACAGAATGAAGAAAAATATTTAGACAAAGTGGATCAGATGTAAAAATAAATAAACTTTATAAAGAGACACTTTTCTTAAACGATTCGTACTAAAAAGTAATAATAATAATAATTTTATTTCTATGCATATGCAAAATATTTGTTTTTACTTTTTAGTACGAATTGTTGGTACTAAAAAAAAGGCACGGATAGAACTCTTCAATTGGTTATGAACTTTCTTCTCTGAGTTGTAACTCTCTAGGCTTGAATTTTCGTACAACGATAAAAATACGGAGATAGTGCTGCCATCTTCTGTTGGAGAGCTTTGCTTTACACTGACATTAAGAAAAGTATGTCTTTAAAAAGATTTTTTAAATTTTTCTTTCGAGTTATTTCGGTGTTCGGATACATTTTATCAAGCTAATATTTTGTGATCCAAATCATCAAGTGTTCTGCAACCAGTCAAAC
>JAGDQP010013059.1:806-48784 GCA_022664845.1 Lepisma saccharinum | reverse complement strand
TTTTATATGGGCCAGTTTAGTAACTTTGGACTTCGGCCCGTCACGATTTGCCTTTAGCTGTTAAGTGTTAAAATCCACACCCATGTCCCTACCGGGACTCGAACCCGGGACCGTTGAGTCGATAGCCTACCGCCGCAGACCGCTCGACCACCCGGCCGGCATATAGACTATGAAGCGGTACCTGTACGTAATGCGGACCCAGCCCAGTTCTGAATCAGAGTGCTATGGTTCAAACTTACATGTATTACGGGTACTTACTTGGACAGACTTCATTAATTTGCGAAGCTCTAATATTCACTTATTCTTGGCTATGCAGCAATTGATTGATGGCAATGGATAAAGACAATGCTGCTCAAAGCATTCTCAATGGAGAACTTGGTTCTCTGGATGTGTTTCGCCTTGAATTAACTGTGATGGGTTCGAATGCCCTGTCGGAAGGACGCACATAGTAAGCCTGAGGCATGATGTATGCCACCGCAATAATAAGTTAAAGGTGCCCATAACCATTTCATTAGCTTTTCTTGTGCACTTCGTTTTGCCTTTAATTTTTTAAAGAAATTATCACTTTCTCACGTATTACATGATTATAAGCTGGTAAGACTTTCTTCATTGCTCTTATGCCTTTTGAGCGAAATAATGAAGGCAGCGAAGATAGTGAGGCGAAAAAGGATTATGCTGTACACAACCCCTTCCTCAATTTTGCTTTTGCTTTGTTTCGACTCAATATGGGAAGGGGCCTCCCTGTTTGAGTGCCACCAAAAGGAGAGGTATGGTTAATAATAAGTTGCACATTCTTCGGGATATACTTGTAGAAGTACTGACAGCGCGTACTTTTATACGATACCTAATTGAATTTCATGAGTTCTTCACATCACTACTTTACTCTCATATCACCTATCATTTAAACAGCGAGACTTCATTTTACTGCATGTGCAAATAAACTCCATTTTAGCCCCCAGTTGGGACGGACGTAGCACATAACGCTGCTACCCCCCATAAAATTCATTTTAGCACGGGCCTATTCCACTTCGGAGCATGGTTGCTCTGTTGTTATTGGCTGCAATCTTTGTGTGCTCTTTTCACTTTGCGATCGGTTGAGAACCCTCGTGTTCGCTTTCGTCAACTTTGGTAATAGTCCCCCTTCTTTAAATGACAATTTGTTTTGCTTCCAAGTTGAGGAGGTAACATAAATTGACTGTTCACTTTTCACGTATCACCCGTTTCAGATTTAAGTTCCCCTGTGCTGAGCGGCCAAACACTGAACTAAACAGTAAACACACTTACAACCTAGCTCATACGTGACACTTATCCTCTCTGACGCAGTGTTGAAAACTCAGTATTTTTTTGCAGAGTATATGTTACGTAACTTTGTTTAAATAGTCCTGAATTCAAGTTAGCGTCGGAATATCCAGTAGTCATTTTGTCCACGATAACTATTTGAAAAAACAAATCCTGCTACATACTATAAAAGACAGAGGTAATTAATTATTCATGGGTGTCAGGTTCAGTGTTTAATCTTCTCTCTCTCTCTCTCTCTCTCCCTCGACCTCGATATAGGTGTGTGCAGCAACAGTTGCTACTACCCCCTCCCGCTTTCTGTCTCTTTCTTTCCTTCTCTCTCCCTCCCTCCCTCCCCCCCTCTCTCTCTCTCTCTCTCTCTCTCTCTCTCTCTCTCTCTCTCTCACACACACACACACACACACACACACACACACACACACACTCAGAATCGGGAAGTTCCCGTTCTGTTCTACGTATGCCTGAAGTCTACGCAAAATAGTTCCATCTTTCGAGGCCCTACGTGCTGAGAGAGATGAAATAATCTTAGGTCAAAGCGATCGGTGGTCTCTGACGCCGTGTTACACCCCTGATACACGCTCCAATTTGCTTCAGATTTGTCGGAAGGATTTTTGTAGAAAGGAAATCGGAAAGAGTAGTGGAGCATTGCTTTAAATGGGGTTTTGTACACGTTCAGACAAAGAGCTCTTCAGGTATTTTGCCGGACAGCTGCCTGAAGACTCCACTGGGAATTCCGATTGTCTGAAGGCGCGTGCATACATTCAGGTTTGTATCAGACAACGTCGGCGCGGTTTCAGTGTCTCCATCCAACTGTTTTATAATTAAATGTCCTCTTTCTTTGCATTACCTACTGTTTTACTGTTAATTTTCTTCCTTAAATACCATGAACTTTCCTATTATTAAAAGAGAATATAAAAATATATCGTGGTGTACTCCATAACATAGAAATATTAACAGTTTATGTGTGATGTATAATGTGATAAGTGTTGATTTTCGTACTTCAAAGTGTTGATTTCCGTACTTCAAAGTGTTGATTTCCGTACTTATCTCCCCAGCCACTCATTCTTGCTTCTTGTTTCAACTTTTGCCACAAGACTTCCTTTCTTCGCTTGTGCGAAAGAATTATTGGGTAGCCATGATTCATTGAATATTGAAGACTGCACGTACGCTGTAACCCGATCTCATGGAAGACAAAACAAAAACAGTTAGACTTGTAGACAAAATCTTATGTGGACAACAGCATACAAAAATAATTCTCTCAGTATCGCACAGTCATTTGTTTGCGATAGTGACTTTAACCAAAGAAGTGCAACGATTACTTTAACTCAACGAGTGAATTCTGTCTTTAGGTTTCTGTCCGATATGTCGAAAACATGCGGATAATGTTGGGTTGATGAGGAAAGGGAGAGAGACAGATATATATATATAGTTTATACCCTTGGCTTATACAGTGTGTTTCATAGCTCATGTTCTTCTTTTCTTTTTAATTTTGGAATAGAATGAATCCATGCTTTTCTTTGTAATTTTGCTAGCACGTGAGGAAGGGATGGGTGGATGAGTATGTAAACTCGAATAAGATTAATTACAGATACATTGGACCCAGGGTTGGATTTATACGTCTAGGCGCCCTAGGCCCATGACTTCCAGCGCCCCCGTCCCTCCACCCTCGTCACTTCCATCCTTTTGCACTTACGCCATCCTTTTACCCTCTACATGATGACAAATGACTCTCCTCCGTCTTCTAACCATGAATAATAATAACGAGATAATAATTATTTAACTCTGGTAATTTGTTATTTACAAAATACGTTTAAATAATATTATAATAATAAAATAATTTCATTAAAATACAATGAGCAATTTTGATTAAATTATTGTAGGCTAGTTGTTAAAAATATGTTAATTACACTGAACAAGAATGTAATACAACTATTTTTTCAATTTTATTATTTAGGCCTACAATATTGTTATTACATTTTGTTCACGACTTTTATGCAATTTTAAGAAGAATCCTAGCTTCAGCCATTTTTGGATTCTACTTTTTCTAACGTCACAAATGGCACATTGCAGTTTAGTGATAGATTTACAATTTTAACAATTAAAAATTCTAAAATTTCTTAAATACCTTTATAAAGTTTTCAAGGAGAAAAAATCTAAAAATTAACAATTCCAATCACAATACAAAACACTAAAATTTCCAAAATACATTTATAAAGTTTAAAATATCTAAAAATTACAATTACATTACAAAACACAAAGCACACAAAACACTTGCATCATATAAGGACATACAAAAACACTTTAAAGTAAATTGAAGAATGGTAAAGTCATCATATTTTCTCCTCGCTATTTAGCATTTATTGATTCATCCTCTTTTCCACTTCTCTTTGAGTAGGAAAAAAGAAACGTAGATTTACAGAATTGACCGTGGTATGTACCGGTATCTGTTATTAATTATATCGGTCCACCCTCAAATACGTCGCCCCTAAGAACTAGCAAGTTCAAATTTAAATAAATATCTAGGAATTGACAAAAGCGACACTACAAACTTATTAGCTTCGTTGAATACGTGGGCAGCTGTTTGAATTTTAAACACCATTTCCGGGAATATTCATCTCCTGAAGGTATAAAGTCAAGTTAGGGAGGAAATGTTTCTTCTGTTATAAATGACACGTTAAAATATTTTTAAAATTCGTAAGGTCTCTAAATCCATCTTTGGATCAGACCAGGATAGGGTTTGGGAGGGTAGCGGCCGGTACCTTAGTTAAGGTACCATTCTGACGTTTATCTGGTGATCCTGAAGGCAACTAAAGGGAAATGCCAGTCAGTGGAGGATTGACAGCCGGATTCGAACGGTATCTACCCATTGCGGACCCGAAAAGACACTTTGGGTTTCCTCATATACAAAAATTTCCGTAAATTACGCCTTCATGAATACTTAACACAAAGTATCTCTTGCCCATTAGCAGAGGTATCAATGACAGCGACGCCCTATATGTAACATAGAATAAAAAAATAAAAAAAAGCTTATAGACATACTTTTCTTAAACAATTCCTACTAAAAAGTAAAAAAAAAATGTTTATGCATGACTAAAAAGAAAAACATGGGGCGCTCTCTCATATACAGTCACTTTATAAATTTTTCAATTGGTGCGCCCTATGATTTCTTTTAAAAAGTCGTGCATGAACAAAGCTATTTATTTTTCTTTTTTTTTACTTTTTACTACGAATTGTTTAAGAAAAGTTTGTTTTTAAAAGTTATTTTATTTATTTTTTACCAAAGTGTTCTGCAATCAGTCAAACCCCAAATCGTTGCAGGGTAGTATTTATGAGTAATATTTAAAAAAAAAAATAATTACATATGCTTTCAAATTACATAAATATATGAAAATAGCAATGGAATATTGTGTTGTCACCGGAGGTACGTCAGTGTGCAAACTTTCATCATTGTATGCGATCGGGAAATGAGTTAAATTAACGTTGGAAGATTTGAGGACACCAGGAGCCATTGTGAACTAAAGAAAATAGTGTAATAATGATTGTTGGTGTGTAAGGTAAAGCTATCCCCTGTGCGATACACACGCGCCGTGAACGGTGCATGAGGGATGTGGAGGTAGCGCTCCACATTTTCTTGATCTACGGTACGAAGTGAGGCGGGGTAGTCAGTCCTACTCTCGACTGCCTTTACCTTCCCAAGGCGCCCAGGAATACCAAGGACACTCTGATACTCAATTTGATAGGAGGAGTGCACCTCAAAGCTCCAGGCATGGGAACACTGAGAGAAAAGCATGGGTGCATGGGAACACTGGTCCGGATCTGAATGCGGGCCGCCCGATTCTTAGCCAGATGCGCTACCGTCTGAGCCACGGCGACTCCTTATTGGTGTGTACAAAGACAAAAATAGGAATAAATACTGTTCCTAAAATAGGCTCTAATCTTTGTTGTACTAATTCTAATGTAGATTAAAATACTTTAAATTACCTGAAGTTAGTTATTTATTCACGGGGTCAAGCGGTTGAAAGGTGATGGCGCTCTTTCTTAATTATTTTCCTAAATATTTTCTTCATCTCGGGTTCTAAATAGCAAATTATATTTTTTCCTTGTAAAGTGCACCCCTAGGCCCGGGCCTAGTGGGCCTATGCATAAATTCGGCCCTGATTGGACCAATTTCATTATCTTTCGAAAACTCAGTATCTTTTCTCTTTTTTGAAAATTAGAGTGGGTTTCCTTCCTTTTTCGTTTTAATTTTGCCTTAACATTGTTGTCCATAAGCAGAAAATCACTTTCACAGATTTCGCTACGATAGACAATGAAACGTTGGCCCAATATTTATCTGATTAACCGTATTCAAGTTTTACATACCTATCTCCGTCACGTGCTAGCAAAATTACAGCGAAAAACATTGATTCTTCCTAAACTTGAAAAGGGAAAGGTAACAGGAATTATGGAACGCACTGCATGGGTAGAGAGAGGGGGAGACAGGAGTGATGGAATGCACTTCATGGAGATAGAGAGAGAGATAATTTAGAAAAAAATGAGAGAGAGATAGCAACACTGTCTTTCTTTCTATCTTTCTTTCCGTCGCCCTCTTCCCTTCCTCTCCATTCGCCTTCTTCGTGCGAAAGCCTTTCATTGTTTAATGAATAAACATTGCGAGAAACAGATGTTCCAAACCGGATCGGATGGAAACCTGAAGTGCTTCAGGTTTGCTTCCGACAAAATATCGGTCAGACAAATCGGATGCTTGTCGGATAATATGTAAGGAGCCGTACGTGTGTTCGCTTTCATAAAATGGAAACATCGAAAGAAAGCTCCTCTTAGAGTAAGGGAGTAAAGGGATACATATAATAGAAGAGTTTCTAATAACTTTCTTCTGAGGACTGGATGAATGGTAATATCTCAATAAAAAGACTTCGTGAACCAGATGGTTATTAGACTCTGTATAAGACATTAGGCCAACAGTAAGACCAAGCGGCCGTAGTTTAGATAATAGAGTGTTGACTTCGTATTCAAGACATCTTCTGTTATATACCAGCGGCAGACCATCCTGACTGAGGTTTTCGTCCATCACACCAGTGCCGGATCTAGGGGGAAAAGGGGGCAATCACCCCAGGCGGCACGCTTAGGGGCGACAAACAGCTAAGACTAAAAAATAGAAGCTCCTAAAAAAGGAAGTAGAATTGCCTATTGAATTGAAATTGAACTAAAAGTGTTCAAAATTTCAATACCGGCGCGCTAAGACATTTTTTCATGTTATTCCATACAACCTACTTTCATCTTTAAAATACAAAACAGCGATTCAAGTCAGATAGGCAGGTCTTCTGTCTTACTGGAGTTAGTAATAGCGAAGCCACAAGATAACAGATAACAACCACAAGCAGGCTTCAGGAAAGATAACAAAAGTACACTACGTGATGCGAGATAATGTTGTGGAAGTCGCGTCGGCCGGTCGTGTTGTTTGGCTAAGAAAAGCAATGGAAAGGGCGGCAAAAGAGGGGAGGAAGGGGCGGCAAAATTTAACTTTGTCCCCCATAGGAAAATTTATAGATCCAGCACTGAATCCCACCATGCAAATTCCGGAATGGTACATTCAACCTAAGTCCTGAACGGTTCCATTTCGCATCCCGGTCCGAGCCATAGATGCCTATATGAATTTTATTTATGGTCTTTAGGCATCTGAGGTTCAGGTTGGGCTAGCGGAGGGGAAAGGATTCGGGAAGGTATCGACCACAACATATGTTGAAGATGCCATCCCAGAATTTGCTTCATGTGACAGAAAAAACTCAGTCAGGATGGTCGGCCCCTGGGACCGAACACACGACCTCCCGATTGCTACACCAACGCTCTACCACTGAGCTACGGTGGCTCAGTATAAATAAATGAAACAGGACAGTAAGAGTGTGGTTATTAGTTACTCCGTATAGTTGTGTAATTATAAAAAAAGTAAAAAAAAAAAAGGAAAGGAATTCACATTACATTTTTTTTTCAACTAGTAAAGTGTGTACATATAATCAATTCACACATTATTATTGAATATTGTATCAAACCCGGCGTGAGCCAAGTGTACCAAAAGGTCATAAATAAATTTAAATTTGTATTAAAACGTGGAGTTCCGGGATAAAAGGCTTCGCGGTTCGGAGTCCACCATTCGACCGCCCCTGCTATAAATAATGTATAAAATTTCTGGTAAGTAAAAAAATAAATAAAAATCATTCTTTCCTCTACAAAAGGCGATGTTAAGAAACTTAGGAAAAGTATGACAACGATGATGAATATACAACATGATTTCAAAAAGGCAGCAGAAATTTTCAACTACATACAAAATCCAGAACACAAGCAGAAAATAGTGGTGTGGGGATAACAATCGCAGGCGAGTATTTAGTGTGGTAATTCTATAGAAACTCATATTTTTTTCTATATCCCTTTCTAAGTTTACGCACTTTCGAAATATTTCATTGCCAAACATCTCAGGCTCAAAATCGGACAGGGTAAGATAAGGGAGAAGATATTGAAAGGTAGTCTGCCAGGGCCTAGTTTGTACGTACCATCCCGGTATCTGATTGGTGTGACTCAGGAGAAATCCTGGGAAAGCTGTCAGGATCTTTCCCAGGACCAGTGTTCCATTTGTCGGACCGGGGGGGGGGGGGCCGGGGATTTTCCCTGGTTCGTGAGGATATAATATCCGGTTGTTGATTCTGAATATCATTCCAACCCGGGATAAAATCTATTTCTCCCCAAAAATGCAGCATGTTGAAACGTACAATCACCCACCAGTTTTAGGACATCCCCCCACCCTTCGTGATTTAAAACAAATCGAACACTGCCCACGACCTTCCGATTACTAAGCCATCTTTCTACTAATTGAGCTATGGCCGCTCGGTGTAGGTTATATTGCATATTGTACGTTGCGACACTGTAGTCTCTCACACAGTCGGCGACTGAGCCATTGTCGACTACATCATCGCCACCACGTAAACAGCGGCAATCCCGTGTGGAACGGGTAGTAAGTGTTTGTAATTCCTATGACAAACTAACATTAATATGACCCTCAGGAACTGCTTATGCCAGGGTAGCGTGCTTATGAGGTTCCTTAGGCCCTTGCCGTCTTTCACTTCCTGAGTCCTGACGGAGATGTAGTCTAGCCAACTGCTCATATCTCCCTTTTAACAGTCGCATGTTCTGAAAGCTGCCTAGCTAGCAGCTCAGGACGACCATTTTTATTAGCTCGAAATTAGTACGTTTGCCGTTCTTGCAACTATGTTTATTTTCCCCCTTCCCCTTTTGTATTGCGTACGGAAATGTATTGTGGTTAGTGCCAAACAACTTTTAACTTCATCTTGGTGTCAAAGTATAAGTGCCCTAGTCCCATGTGCTAGTAGCACTCTTACAACGATTGGTTCCTATATACTGATTGATAATCCAGTAATATACCCCCTTTTGCAACATTGCCAGTGCATCAGTTCACCTTGTTCACTCTCAGTTTCGCCAGTCAAAGGAACACTAATAGGAGTGATAATATTGAATGGTGATTAAAGACATTTTGAATATTCCGCGGTCAAGTACTATGATGATAAAAATTTGTTTAATAATGATGATGATTCTCGAATGATGCTAAGTTCGAAATTTTATTCACAAATTACTGTTAGTGAAAAATAGCTGCTACGATAGTTTTGCCCATCTCTATTTCGCACCTATTTTTGAAGGCTTTACTTTTTTTTTTTTTTTGCTTTCTTTGTGTATTGTATAGATTCCTTCGAGATGTCAAATCCGGCATAAAGTAGATTTTCACATTTTTGGCGTTTATTGCCTTCTTCAAACTGCCGATTCAGTTAATTTAAGACCACTTGTAAATTGTGTGGACTTTAATCCATTAGGACGCTGTAGCGACCCATTTCCGCTTGGTCGCAACATATCTTACCCTCTCACGTTTTTTGTGTGGCTTCTTTTTCTTTTTTGTTCGTGCTTTGCCGGCGATATTTTTCGTCTTCAGCTTTCTTCAAAGAGTTTCATTTGTCCATATAACAATGAAGATTAGCCATACAGAACAACCCTTTCATTGTTGTTTGGCGGGATTTTTATCTTTATTGTTTCTCAATTTTATTACTGAATATTTCTTCACATATTTTATTTCATTATTTTCTTCACAAATTTTTCTTTCGTTGAAAATCTTCAAAAACAACCAAAAAAGATCTGATTGTTGTTTATTTTTCGTTGAAATTTTGGTGGTGAAATTATGCCACACAACCTTTCGCTCCGGATTGTCTAATTTAATTATCTTTTCTGATTGGTTGAGACCAGTCAGTAGTTAAAACGTGGTCGTCGAGTAGGAAAGGCGCGCAAAATTTACGCTTCCTCCGAAAGTTATATAAAAGCAATATGATAATGCCGCCAATATACGGAAAGTTTATTAATATATAGAGCAGCATCGACTAGTAAATAAATACAACTCTTGGGAACTGTCTCTCTGTATCTTTTGTAAAAGAGGCTGTGAATCGAATGCTGCAGTTTGGCGTCTTACACGGGAGTGGACGAGACGAAGCATCCTGATGGCAGTTTGTTTGTGTGAAGTTGTATTCATCAGTGTGTGAGGTGATTTGTTGTGGTAAATGTGGCATTCAGTGGGTTTCCTTAATTTTTATGACATAAATAAAAATATAATTTCAGTGTGGTTGATACCCCTTTTCTGTGTGTGTCCAAATAATTCAGTGCTTTCTTCATATGAAATTGATGTGGTTTTTCTGTGAAGTGATGTGCACCGTAAGAATGTCTGCTTAATTTGATAGGCATCGGGGATCGGTTATCTAAATTCAGGTATGTATGTTTAATGTCTTTAAAGTTCTCTTTCTCTCCCAGAAACTCAAGTCTGTTTCACCTACGTTCAGATAACTAAATGTCAGCACATTACAATTTTGGCTCAAATACGTTGAATAATTTACCTTGCACTATAGTTGTTGCTACCTTTCAGCATGCACGTTATTTTCCCATTCCGTTTGCTCTGCCGAAAACTGGTGTATATAAAAATTGCACGAAATCTCTACAACATGTCCGTTTTTGTTAATCGTGAGATTCAACGTTTTCCCTATGTTTTATTTTGGTATTTTGCAAAGTTTAAATCTTCGTTACGTATGCAAACCGTAAGTCAGTTCGCTCATGGAAACGCGTATTGTAAATTAATACCTAATCCAACCCTAGTAGACCATGTTCGTATTATCAGTATTGAAGGTTACGCTGAATGAAGTTAAAAAATAAAAACTACATTCGAAATCTTTTAGCAAACGTTTTGAAAATATCAAACTAAATTGTTACCCAGTAGCTACATTGTAAATAAAACTCTTTTCGTTGAAAGAAATGTTATTCTTCAGTAATTGCGGAAATTTAGACTTAACTGGGCTGAAGTCTACCACATTTTGGAATATAAAAGCAACTCATTTCTTTTTTAAAAAATAAGTATGTGAAATATATTCTCTGTTCTTGTACATAGCTTTTCTGCATATAATTAATTTACCCTTCTGTTATGTGAAATTGACAGCATTTTGAATTCTCATTTTGATGTTCAAGAGATTTTGTTAGGAAACTTTTTTTTTTCAAGAAAATTCAGCAATCAGTATTTTGCCTTGCGATTGTCATTTAAAGTAAAAATAAATAATTTTTTTACCAGATATTTCTTGTGTTAGGGGTTTCACTATGATGTAGATACATTACCATCACTGTCGTATTACTGGAAAGGTTTTTTACCTTTCAACATTTCAGTCCGCGAAGTGTTAATTTATTTATATGTGAGAAAGTAATTGCAGATGAAGTTAAAGTTTGATATTTGATCCAATGCTTTAGAATTTTTAGTTCTGTACATCCAAATTTTCGTGTTAGATATTAACTAGTGATCAGTTGTGTTGAGAATTGTACTATTGTAGGGCCTAGTTGCGTTAGGTCGCTTAAATAGCTTTTGTGCTCTACTTTCCTGCGGGATATTCTAGCCTGCGTCAGTCCTTTTTTGAGGATGCTTCTCGTCGTGTTTTAGCTTTCTGTTTTTGCCAACTTTCTGCATTTGTGTACTTCTTTCGGACTTTTTACATGCATGCTTTGTGTACTAGACTAGTGTATGTTCTGTCTTCGATGTGGCTGAAGCAGAGTGCTGATGGATAGTACCCTCCCTTCCTTCAGGTCCGATAGTGTTTCTTCTTTTCTTTTGTGCCCTCTCCTGTGTCGTAATATCCGCTTTTCTCCAGGGTAGATTTGGCCACGTTGAATTTGGGTAAGCCCCCTTTTTTGCAACAGGGTGCCGCGGGCCCCTGGTTTACCAATGAGACTACCTAATTTCGCTGGAGCAGCCTGTGTGACATTACAACATTTCTGAGAATATGTGGAGCCCAATAGTCTATTCGCGCTTAAGATGCACTACTCTCTTTGTTACCTGCCATTCAGTAGACAGTTTGAACACCTGACAAAATCCAAACGAACTGCCGAGGCGAACCCCACAGTCATCAAGGCAACAGGAGGACCTCGGTGGGCGTGTCAATTAATTTGGTACTTCAATGTATAGTTTTTTGTGAAAAATTTAAATATTTACTTTCACGATGTGCAATATTTCTTTTATCAAAAACTATTTCAGATTCGTGATATGCACTCTAGTTTGTAAAGAAATCTAATTTTAAAAGAGAGATTTCGACAGCATTGTAGAGTTTTGCTGGTGAATAATGCATTGGTGTAAAATATGAGCTTTTAGAACTTAGGAATAAATCAAGAGTAGGAGGATACAATGAAGTTGAGATAGTGATGGCTACTTTTTGGTTTTCAAAAACTTGTATTCAATAAACCTGATCTTCAGAAATTATCAACGCCTAGCAATTTAGATTTAATCGTAATGCCTGTGAATATTTGTGTTGAATAAATACGTTTAGGGCTGCCGCCGTCTTCGCTTTCGATATGGTACTATTCTAGAGCCTAAAATAAACTTTTTTCAATTCAATAACAAAATAGGCGTTTTGGGGTTGCAGCTATCATGGATTTCAGAGTGCAAGCTATCATCATATATTTCATATGAAAAATGTTTTCGAATTTAGAATTATATTCATAACGTTTAGAGTACAGGGATCTTAACTTGAAGGAAAATGGGATGCTATTTCATCATACATCTCTTTTAGTTTGCCTGACATTGAATTTTGGATTTTTCCCCTCAGAATCAAACTGAATTCCCTTCGGAAAATACAAAATGAAGGGGGCAAACAAGGAATGTTCATTTTCGGGCTTTTTCGGGATCTGTGCTTTTTCTGTTGATCAAACGTCCTATTATTAAACGGAATATTCCTTTCGTGCTGAAACGTAGAACTGTCTATGGAAAGAGCGGCAAAAAGATTGGCGAACCGTTGTGTCTTACGAGGTTTTCAACATTAAACTAGGTTATTCTCGGAAAAGCATTTTTGTCACATTCCTTGTTTCTCCCCTTACTATTCAAATATGAAATTTATGAAAATTGGACTTCAATTGAACTTTTCTTGTTAAATTATCTCAAATATCCATACCCTCAATCTGAGTACAAGTTGAGTGGAAATTCGCACCCTCTGAGAATACTATCCTATTCCTGGACTAATTCTAAACAAGTTTACTCTCTGCAAAATGTTCTTCGGAAACTCACACCCAAACATCCAGATGCCAAAAATTCAGATCGTAACCGAACTTAGTATATTGATTAGTAAGGTATCTAACAAAAATCCTACAATATATTTTCTAGAACCTGCCGTTCAATAGGAAAGGAGAAAACGATAATTAATGAGCGAAATCTGACCTACAAAAAGTAGAAGCATTACTGTAAATATTCGTTCAAGTAGCACTGATGAAGCAAGAGACAGAGCGTTAGACACGAAGGTTAAGGTAGTAAAAATGGCGGATGTCGTCATCAGTTAAGTACAGGGATTGGGGATAACATAAAATGAATTTTATTTGTAAAGGCGCTTCAACCAAATAAAAAATTTACATGTGGAATATAATGTTAACAGCACTTTCACGTATGCCCACCGCTAACCGGGGGCTGCTCCCCTCGGCTGACACTGCCCAGCTCACTTCCAGCTCACATTCACGCCTCACTTCTCTTGGTGTGCATCTAGTCCTGGTTCATTTCTATACATCCTAGTTTTCAGTAGCCTCTCAAGCAATTGTTAATATTAGGTATGAACACATAAAAATATATTTTGAAAGAAAAAATCTTAACCCACCGGGATTCGAACGCGGTTTTTTATTTCGTAAGCACTACTACTGCACCATGCCAGGAACTTGCAATCGGTGGTTTCGCCGTTGTATTTACAGTGCACTTGTTACATAAGAACCCAAGTGACGTGTCTTATGATGATGACTTCCGCCGTTGTTACTATTTCAATCCCCATCTGAACGTTAGCTTACAGTGCGAGACGGCCAGGATTCGAGTGCAGTCACAACCTGAATTTATTTCTTACTTTTCCGTAGCACCTGTGCAATTGCTATATTCTACAATATGCTTTCGACGGGTAAAATAATTGGTATTTCTTTATAGCTTTTTATATTTTTTATTTTTGCATTTTTATTTAAAATCTGCGAAATTATCTGGAAATTATTGTGTTCACATTAAGAACAGAAACATGAAAAAAAGAACAAATAAAGGTTGCATCATATACGGAGAATTATGATTATTGATTCGGTAATTGTAATGCAACCGTTTATTTATTTTTATTTTCATACTGTTTTTGTTTTTTATCTGGACACATTTCTTCTAGGTAAATTAAAAGATTTTAAATAAATGGTACAAAAAGAAAAATACAAATAGAAAAGCTATAAAACAATAACATTCAAAGCATATTTTAATATATAGCATTTGCGAAAAAATACGTCGGGACCCCAGACCTCTCCTACCGTAAGCTAACGCTCTACCTTTTGTTCCACCAGAGCTGCTGGAAGGAACGTTTATAGTAATGCCTCTGTAACAGCCTAGTTGCTGTTCCATTTTCATTTATTTTCTTCCCCTTTTATTTTTTTACTCTACGTTCTGTTTCCTTTCTGTGTGTTCTCCTTAGCTCATTCTCTATGGTTGGTTTTAGTGAGCGTGTTTCGTTTTTTATTTTTTGCTCTGTGTTTTAACCGTTATCCATCCAGGTTTTCGCTAGTCACGCAGCATTGGCTTGGATCTAGTGCTTGTTTCTGATTGGACCCTAGTCAATGCGTCGTGACTTGTTTTTTGCTGATTGGTGTGAATCAGCTTTCTTCCCCGTTTGATGGGAGAACTGCTCTCCCTCGCCTCGTTAGTTAGTTCCATTTTGTTCACGCTGAAGGAAGGACGTCGGGGCTTCCAGTAATTTTGCCTTTCCCGAGCCCTAACTGCTATTGGTAAATATAAAAGCTATATTTAGAATATTAAACACATTTCCTTTCGTCCACTTCGGAAAATATCAATCGTTGTAAGAGGAAAATTATACTGACACAAGTTTTAATAAGAAGTTCATCTCATGAAATTACTTCAAAATTTCACGGCAATAGAATCATCAGTATTTTATATTTTGGAGATTATTTGTCAGTATGTGTAACATATGCTGAATTTCAGTATGCGGCCGCTATTAACAGAATTTCTACATTTTAAATATCGGAGCGTTAGATTTTAATAATTAAATGCATAATTTTCGTCTCCAGTTTGCAAATCCTTTCGAAATTCCCGGTTAGCAAGGTTGACAGCTACCTCATATTTTACATTACATAGTCAAATTAGCTACCCGTCTGTTCAGCCATCTTTGCGTACCATTTTTTTATGTTAATTGTAAATCTAATAACTCGACATGATTAGTTAATCTTGGTTTGAACTCCAGCCACTATTCTCCGGTAAATAGTTACATTTTATAACATTATTTTGCATTATTTAATATTTATTCGGAACGTCAATTGTATAATGTAGTAATCATCTGTAATGACGTCATGCCTTTAATAAGGCTAACTTGGTTCTTTCATTGTGATGTATTTTGGACAATAACTTCATTCATGTAAGTAATAATGTGATAAAACTTTTCCAAATTAAATAACAATAGTTTTGGAATAACTTGTGAAAATTTCAGCGAGATTTATTAATTATTATAGAAATTATGGACATTTATATCCGACAAACTAACTTTCAATTCTCCTTAACTAATTCAATGTATACCAGATAGACGATTCAAATTTGTTTGTTCCTACAGCTCAACAGTAATTCTGCTTTGATTTTATGAAATTATCATTTCCGGAAGCTAACGTTATGTACATTCAGTTTAATAAATTGAAATTCTGATATTTTATATTTCTTCGAACAATCTTGTGTTTCTCTTCGGTGAACGCAATATAGAAGTCCTCTCAGTTAACCAGGTATGATTTAAGAGATTAGTTGATAATCCATATACAGTGTATAATAATATTTATGATGTGCAGTGATTTATTTAATGTTTGCCATGATATTCATTGGAATTTAACTACGAATTAGCACGTCAAGTTTGACAGCAATCGATACTAAATTATTTCTCTGTTTCGGTAAACCTATCGTTTTGAATGATGCGTTTTAATTAGATTAGGTTAGTTCATAAATCCGTAGGCCAGTGGTAGGATTCTTTCGCCAGCTGAGATGAGATAACTTAGGAAAGGAACTATATATGGAATTTCTGCTTATTCTGCGTTGATATATGAAGTGACTCCAGTATGTGATTTGAGTGAATAAATATTATTTGCATTAGATTTAGTTGCGCCAGTCATTCGTAGGTGTTCTTCGTCTTTATTTCAGGAATTGCGATTCCAGACTACAGGTGTGGGCCCTACTAAGGTAAAGGTAAGACATGGTCTTTTGCCACCCTGAAGACTTCGAAGTGAGTAAAGAGACAGTATGAGTCACATATGAACTGATATGCGTATTACCGTTTGAGATTATTCCCAAGTATTGATTTGCGTTTTTCTTTCTTAATTTATCGCTAATCTGAACCAGCTGGTACTTCGGAGTATGAACTGACAATCTAATTAAAATATTGGAGGTGTCGCCTTACCGGTATTTCCTCCCTCGTTCTAAATTATTGTTTTTTCACAGCGACCACAAGAATCTGGAATCCTCTTTCCCAGATATTCTTAAATGTGGAAGGCATTTCTGCGCCGCTCGTCTGGGGTGTAGAAAATGTTTGTAGATAGATTTAGGTTACATGCGTTGCGTGGGTACTCTAGGCTCCTGGCGACCCTATTTGTTTCCTGGATTGTTTTGGTGTTGCAGTTTTGACCAGCTAGCCAGGAAGTGTGTGTGCGATCTCTTTTGGGATCTTGCGTTGGGGTCGTTTCACTTCTACTACTTTCCGCACGTCAGATACATCTCATTAATTATCATTTACACATTTCCTACTGAATGACAGGATCTAGAAAAAATGCAGGATTTTTAAGGTACTCTATCGATACACAAAGTTTGGTTATGATCTGAATTTTTAACATTTGGATGTTTTGGTGTCAGTAAATTAAAGGGAAAATTTTGTTGATTCACAACAAGGTAAAGCGTATATCAACTAATGGTATATCAGCGAGACTTCAAACACGTAACAGGGAGGCTTTAGGCTTCCTGTCTACCAATTTTTAGACCTTAATTCAATATTGGATGGTAAGAAAACAGTCTTTTTCAGTCTACAGATTCCTTCATATGTAATTAACTGAGACCCACATCTGAGATTTTGTAGGACAGTAGTCTATGGCCTCATCTACTGTCACACTACTGGGAGCTTCGCCTCTGGTCTATCAAATGTTAAACCTATACATTTAACAGGACAGTCACATTAACTATACTTCATCTTAATTACTCGAAAACTACGTATCGTAGGAAAATTTTGGAAAGAGAGTTTATGCCTCAGAATTTATCAGGGAATAACAAGACTAGTCTCCATGGGAGCGAATTTTTATTCATTTTGTATAACATGCTTCGAGCGTCCACTTTGAATGATCTATGTCGTTCTAAATGTTTCGCTTAAACCTTTCAAACTACACCTCAACCACACTCGTAGCTCTAATAGTTGCTGAGTTATAAGTTGTCGACGAATCTATCGAGATGATCTAAGCAGCATAGAACTCATCGTGCCGAGACTTTTCGAACCACATCTCAACCACCCTCGTAAGCCTAGTAGTTCATGAGTTGTCAAAAGACTGACTAACGGACGCCTTAAATTCATTTATATAAGGATTCTACTGAAGCCAAAAAAGAATAAACATGAATAATGACGACATTCATAAAGTAAAGAGATGGATATACAAGGATTAGTCATCTTGGAACTTCGCATATCAGCCAAGTTGTCTACAATATTGGTTAACTCATGTAATCGGAAGAATTAACCTGTGTGTATAAAACAATTGAACCCCTCCATTTTCTTCTTTCATGCGATTAGAACCGAATGCCAATCTACAATGTGGCCAGAAAGTCCCTTTACATCTGAACTAAATGCGTGTAACAGTGTAGGATGGTAAGATATTTAAGATTTGAACTTCCATCCCTATCATTGATATGGCAACAGTGCTCCTCAGGTGAATTGCAACGTGTTGCCGCGTAACTACCACGTGACTGGCCAGGACGGAGAACCAGCTGTGTGTTGACCAGCTCATTCTCTCGCCTTTCTGTGTTTGATGAAGAGCAATGTCAGATACCAGCGACTTCACTTTGGAGAAGAGCTTAGTAACAAGTGTGTGGGCCCATGAACGGAAACAAAACAACGAAAATATGACACAGGTGATGGATAGGCTTCGTGAACTGTTTGGTAAGGAGCCACCAAGTCGTCAGCCTTTCATCACGTGGAAGAAGAAAGCTTTTCGCCTTTTAAGTGTTTTGTATGCCACCCTGCAAGTCGACCAGAAAGCGTGCTGCAGAACTTGGAATCAAAAGGAGCACAATGCAACTCCACATGAAAATGGACTTGGGCCTGCAAGCATTCCGGTCTATGGCCATCAATGAACCAATGCACGGTGACTTAAACCGCCGGCAGGAAGCATGCAGGATCTTGTTGGAGGCTTTACCCACCGTTCCTGCTCGGAAGGACACTCTTTTTTTCTTCTTTTTGATAAATGTGCAATTTATCGGGGTTCGCGGGATAGGAACATCTTCATATGGGAAAGGAAAATCCACATTTTTACCAAGAAATTGAGAACAATCCGCACGTCATGCTTTGGCCGGGGAAGACTGAAGAACACATCTTTGGTCCGTACTTCTTTAAGGGTTCCGTGACCGAGGTTACTTATCTGGAGATGTTGAGTGACTGGCTTCTTCCACAGCTGCAGAATTTGGATATCAACGTCACTGTTGTTTACCAACACGATGGAGCTCCCGCCCACTTCGCACTTGCTGCTCATGAATGCTAGAATGAACTGTTTCCACGTCGGTCCCCAAATTCACCAGCACCTTATCCTTGGCTGCCTCGAAGTCCGGACCTTACGATCCAGACAATGCCGTATCATCAAATCATACGTCAGGAAGAAGCGATACGCGGACACTGATCTTCCAGCATGTGACACTGCAGCTGCTAAAGCTGATGAGTAGGATGACATGGAGGCGTGTCAAAGTGTGCAGGGATAATGGTGGTGCTCAGACGAACACTTTGGACAAATAACTGTAAGTGTTATTCAAGTTACAATTAAATAATAATTGCACGTGTAAAGGGACTTTCTGGCCACCCTATATATATATATATATATATAATTGAATGCTAGTATGTGTTCCTGAGCACTACGCCAAAACAGCCTCACCGATTGCAATGATTTTTCGACAATGATTAGAGAATGGACCGTACTAGGATGTTATTATATTTTTTTATTCTAAAATTATTATCTTCAGAGATAAGCGACCATCTATTTTTCCATTCAATTACAATGGCTATGGTAACAACAATGGAATCACAAATAAATAAATAGTTTATAATTTTAAATTTGGATTGTTGTAAATAAAAATATTTGTAGTCAATGTTTTAAAGCATTGTAGTATTATTCTACAGTAGTATTAGTAAAAGTATTTATATTATTAGTAGTAGTAGTAGTCTGCATGAGTCTTAGATTCCGAAAGGCCATAAATAAAAGTCAATTCAATTCAATACTAGTAGTAGTAGTAAAAGCTGTAGCAGCTGCTATTAAGGGTGTTTCCTGCACCCCCGAGCTCCGTGCTGCATTAAAAGCAGGTTATGTTTTTGTTCAGACGTCCGAAATTTGGAAATAGGAAATGTCAGTCGACTTGTTTGAGTCCTACGTGGGTACATTTCATAAAATGAAACAAACAACCTTCGAATATCCTGAGAATTGCGAAGGTGAAGAGGATAGACAGCAATATATTCAGGATTGTTTTAATCATGAGTGAATTCAACTCGACTATGATAACATTAACAAAAGCGAAGTACTTTGATTCATCGCAAAAATATATTTAAACTAATTGTTCGGAAAGTGGGCTCAGAGGTGTTAGTCATATTCCGAAAAGAAAGGTTGCTACAACAACTCAAGAGTTAAAAAAGTTGTCAATTTTCTGCAGCTGGTAATTTATCATGTAAATCTGATAGGGAGCAAACTTCTTGTTGCCTATCGGGATTTGGAACCCCAGAATACACCTACGCATTCAGCAATGTTATATTTGGGTTTATATTTCGTCATGGGCACGACTATGTCTGTATAAGGCAATGATTACTGTCGGTATAGCCCGTCTCCTGTACTGTGATATTGATAGTATTATCTACGTTAGGCGTCGTGATGAACCATCATCTCTAGCGTTAGGTGATTATCTTGGCTAGCTGAAGGATAAACTGCCTCCAGGGTGTGAAATGCATAGATTAACATCTGGGGGCCTAAGAATTACTAGTACGAACTTAAGGGAGTATCTAGAGGGCAATTGAATCATATGCTCAAAATACGTTGAATTACCTTGAATCAACGAACACGAAAGATGATCACATTTAAGGATATGTATAAGGTGGGATGGGAAACGTATAAAGGTAAAAAATTGTTACACCGAACCGTATAATGCGAAAACCTGACTTTCGTGTCGTAAGTACTTCAGAAGTAAAACGCCGGGTTGTTGTGCAACAAGACAAACAGCGAAAGTTAATTCCTATTGATAGAGAGCATTATATGACAGTTCCCTATGTATATCAATGTTAGTAAGCCATGAAATTAAACACATGTCTGTCACTTTTTGAAAATTTATTTATTATATACATTTGACATTGCTGGTGATTGAACAATGGTTAACGAATCTTGAGCATTACAATATCAGAGCACATCATTGATATTTAAATATGCCCACTTGTACAGTTTCGATTGTTGTCAATACTTTACAAACCAGATTGATACCTGTGTAATGTTCATCCTGGTGTATATCCAATTTCACGAAATGGTCCTTAAAGGGTGAATACTATTCACTTGTAGCACTGTTTATATGAAATGACAAAAACAAATGTATTGTGTTTAAAAGACGCTAAACTTTGCATGTGATTGACCCCATGTGACAATCTGTCACAAAATGTTGTATTTAGGGAGGTACTACACTATTTAGTTTATATGAAATGGGGAACTTGTTTTCCTGTGTGTTATGAGAGAAGTTATTGCACTATGTTCTATGTAATGCCGAACGATATATCCTGATCTTTTAATGTACATTTTATCACTTATGTGTAATAAAGTTTTCACTGTGTTTATATCATATCTTGTAACTGTTTGTGACAGTATGTAACCCAACCACTTTATTTGTTAATTGGACAATAAAGATTTTTTCATTTAAATCGTTGCTTTTAATTTTATAATCCTGCTCCAAAGTGGAAAGTGAGGCCCCATGTTGAACGTCCTTTGTCCACAGCACATCGTAGATTGCCTGTAAATCCTGGACATTAGCAATCAGGCTTAGGTAGGTACGTATAAAGTCTTTTGCGGTGATGTCTTGCTCTGTATGCATTTCAACAAGGATATTGTGCAAGGAATGATATGTATCGAAAAACGAAACGTCTGTAAATCTTCATATCGTACATCTTCCGCTGAAAGGTTGGTACAAACATGGCCATTATCTTCAAGATGAATCCCCGCATAACAGTAAATGCAGACCACGGAAATTGAGGGCGTTCATTGATCAATAACCTGTAATACATAATATGCACTCACGTGTGCGTCTGAACAGTAAAAATCTGCCATCGTGCTCGGAACAGAGTTCATTGAATGTTCATGGATTTGCTTTATAGAACTTACCAGCCTATAACAATGCTCCATTACACTTCAATTGTGTCTTTTCGCTATCAAATAACATTCTGTTAAAGTTAATCGGTAGCCAACGTGTGGTCAAGGCCTTGACCTTAAGGTTGGCTATTTCGTGTATATCACTCTGTTAATTGTAATTCTAGTACCTTGCATTCATACATGCAGTTTGTGATGGTTGAGTATGCTGTCGAGTCATCGAACCATGTTGATTGACTACAACACGTAATGTACTTTTTACCCTCAACTAAGCTTGCAAGCGTCGTCGTCTTATGTTGGCTGGAAAACCTATCTTTGTAATTTTCTCCTAATATTTTCAAAAGCTAAATCTTCCATATGTCATATTCCCTTTCTCTGCTCGACCAATTACCAATCTATAAGCAATATTATTTTCCTAAAGCTAGGTTCAGATCTGTGCTTGCTATTTTAGAAATCCATGTCCTACCAATCGAAAGACCAGTTTTAAAGAGCTATCTGTTTGTCAATCCGACTGTTGATTATCAATATACGCAGTAAAATAATACTCCGCTGTACTGGTCTGTTTGTGCTCTACAGACACCTAGACTATAATCACCATATATATGCCTCTGACACTTATTCCGTATCTTTAAAAGGTGTATAAGTAATGAACAGTCGTTTTGCTGTATTTCCACTATTGCTACCTATTAGCTATGTTCACTGGATATTACCGTGTTCGGTCGTAAGTACTAATATTACATATGCAAGTGGAAGGCCGTCTATTCCCCACTGATGACAAGTAATCGGTAATATATTTATGGAACTGGTGCGATTTTCATAACATTCTGTACATTGTTCGTCAGTGTGCCGGGTATTATGACTGATCATTTACGCCGTTGAACCAGCCAATCTTGCCATAGATTTATTACTGGTGCATCGTAGTATCGACATCGACTGTTGCCTATCCTAGAGTTCACCGCGTTCGTGTTGTCTGCTTGTTAATCTACAGTTTGAATATTATAAGTATTAGTTCTCTTACATTAGATATTTTTATTATCTTAATTCGGATTTGACATTCCCATTGTCTGGTGGCAACTCAAGTAATTGCATTATTAAACCACATTGCCGATAAGTCAGCTGTGATTTTCCACGTTTGTGGTGTAGAGATTTTTTGGTTACAACTAAACCTTCAGCAAAAAGCACAATACCAATAGCCAAGCACGCTATTCGTACTTTTAAGGTATATGTGTCATATACAATGGTCCGCCGCCATGTTGGACAATTTTATCCTGCAAGATGGATACTCCCTTATACGTTATAGAACATTTGATTTTATTTCTATATACATATTCGGTTGAATTTTTACAATTATTCGTAAACAAGAACTATACAACCAAATTCATATTTCTCACATTTTTGGAGTGTCTCATTGTCTTGTGATCATGTTGAGACTTTTTATTTGGGAGGGCTGGACAGCTCGCAATACGCCCGAGAACGCCTATTTTTATTTTTTGCTATATTCACGCTCTTCAAATCGGCCAGAAAGCAATGAAAATACAACCAATTCTAGTCTCTGATGTTTGGCATGGATTTCATTTTCCGTTGGTGTACATTATATATAGCATAATAATCATCATCCTGTTGACTATGCTAGCCTTTCCCAAGAATTTCACCTTATCTATCTATCCGACCGACCGATTCTACAACATTCACAAAGGAAGATAGCGTATTAAGGGATTTTCAGCAATTCATCCATGGGTTCACGATACAATCTTCGAGTTTGCAACACAGCAATTTTTGCGTTATATTTGCAATTTTCAATTGTTAAACAGCGGTTAAGAAACATGAGACCAAAATTGACAAGTCTTTAAGTACACTATCGTTGTTATTTGTGATGGGTTAGCGTGCTATTTTTACAGCGTTACCAATATACAACCTACGTTTTATTAAGGTCGTTCAAACATATTTGACCCCCAGATGCGGGGAATGTCAAACACGAGGTAAGATAATACAAATATCTAACGTGAGAATAAAAAATATATCGTAACAATACTACTACTAATAATATTCAAACTATAGATTAACAAGTGGCGAACACGGGCGTGCCGAACCCTGGAATTGGTAACAGATGATGCAACCGTAGTGCAATGTTAATAATTCCATGCACCAGTAATAAAGCTATAGCGGGATTGGCTTGCACAAAGACATAAATGATAAGTCAAAATATCCTCCACAGCGAGGAACAGTATAAAGAATAGTATGCAAATCGCACCAGTTCCTTAAATATACTACCAGTTGGGAATAGACCGCCCTCAACTTGCATATGGGATATTAGAACCAACGATCGAACAGGCTAATAGCGAGTCGAAGAGCTCATCGGAGGCAATAGTGGAAATACAGCCAACGGACTGGACATTATATATGCAATTGTTGAATATACGAAATAAATGTCAGAAGCATTAGGTAATGATAAGCTAGGTGTCCGTAGCACACAAAAAGACCAGTATAGCAGTGTATCATTGTACCACGTATATGGATGATCAATAGTTGAATTAACAAGCAGATAAGGATTTAAGTCGGGTTCATCGGTTGGTAGGACACGGAATTTTAAAATATCAAGCACAGATGTGAACATAGCTACAGGAAAATAATAATTCATATAGGTTGATTATTGGTCGAACATTGAAAGGGCATATGACATGGATGATTGAGCTTTTGTAAAAACCAGTACAAAATAGCAATGATAGTTTTTCAGCCAACTTAGTACAACGACGCGTGAATCCATAGTTCAGGGTAAAAGTGAAATAAAGCAACTTCGTCGACAGGCATTGGACTCCGTTCCGAGCACGATGGCAGTTTGGGACTGTTCAGACTCACACGTGAGTGCGAATTGTGTAATAAAAACTATTGACAAATGGGCGCCCTCTTTCTCTGTGGCCTGCATTTACTGATAGGCAAGGATATCTCTTGTAGATGATGGACATGCCTGCACCATCCTTCCAACCGATGATGTACGAGATGATGTTTTAGGGATATGTTCGTTTTTCGATACATATCATTCGCTGTACAATATTCTGCTAGAAATTCAACCAGATCAAGAAATCACTGTAGAACACTTTATACGTTCCTATATGGAGATGATCGCGAATGACGATGATTTACAGACAATCTATGGCGTCCTATGGACAAAGAACGTTCAACAAGAAGCTTCACTTTCAACTTTGCAGCAGGATTAAAAGATCAAACACAATGATTGGAATGAGAAAACCCTTTATTGTGCAAATACCAAATACAGTGCTTGGTTAACATATTACAAGGTGCTATACATACATACTGTGACAAACAGTTACAGGACATGATATATACACAGTTACAATATTATTACACATAAGTAACGAAATGTACATGACTTGATCAGGATATATGGTTCGGCATTGAATATAACAAAGTAGTGCAAGAACCTGTGGCATAACACACAGGATACCAAGTTCCTCATTTCATATTTACCTCCCCCGTTACAATGTGTGGTGATAGATTGTCACATGGGATCCCTCATCATTCAAACTTTATCGTCTTCGGCACGTAGTTCTACACAATATGTTTGTTTTTGTCATTTCATATAACCATTGCTACAAAAAATGTTGTCTTTCCACCGGAAGGAAACAAATGTGTTGCTTCATATAACTAACGTACCAGTAATTACGGCGCGCACCCAATAAGAAATATTGGTGCTGTATATAAACAATGCTACAAGTGAATGGTGTCTTGTGCACCCAGAAAAGAACGTTTGGTGTCATTAAATATACACTAGGATGAACAGTAGACAGTTATCAATCTGGTTTGTAAAGCGGTGGTAACAATCGAAACTGTACAAGTGTATGTATATCAATGTCAATGATGTGCTCCAATATTGTAATGCTGAAGATTCGTTTAACAATATTCAATCGGAGGCAATGTCAGATGAATATAATGAATAAGAATTCGAAAAATACAAGCATGTGTTAATTACGTGTTTGCGTAACATCGATATCCTTAGGGAAAAGTCATATATTGTTGTCTGTCAATGGGATTGAATTTGCACCATTTGTGTTGTTGCACAACAGCATGGCGTTTCACTTGTTAGGTAATTACGACACGAAAATCGTGTTTTCGCAGGATCCGTTTCCGTGTAACATTTTTTTTACCTTTAAACGTTCTTTATCCCCCTTACACATATCCTTAAATGTTATCTTTCGTGTTCCGTGATTTAAGGTAATACCACGTATCTTGATTACCTGGTTCTGTGCGTAGATAATTCTTTTAGTTCGTAAGAGTAATTCTTAGGGCCCCAGATGTGAATCTACGCATTTCACACCCTTTAGGCAGTTCATCCTTCAGCTGAACTAGGGAAACACCTAACGGTAGCAATAGCGCTTCATCACGACGTCTAGCGTAGATAATACTATCAATATCACAGTACCTTAGACGTGCTATACCGACAGTACTCATTGCCTCATACAGACGTAGTTTTGCCCTTGATGAAATAGAAGTTGCAAGCATGAGATTGGTGAATGCGTATGGTGTATTCTGGGATTCCATATCCAGATAGGTAACAAGAAGTTTACTCCCTATCAGATTTACACAATGAATTTCCAGATGAGGAGAATGGACAATTGCATTAAACTCCAGGGTTGTTGTCACAACCTTTGTTTTCGGAAGATAAGACTTCCGAGGGAACAAGGAGTTTAAATATATTTTTGCGATGTATCAGTCTTTCGTTTTAAGTAATGTTATCATACTGTAAGTGAATTCCCTCATGATAAAAATAATATCGAATATACTGTTATCTATCCTCTTCACCTTGCCATATCTGTGGAAATCCGGAATCATCTAGTTTAGTTTAAGGAATATACCCACGTAGGACTTAAGCAAATCCACTCACATTTCGTACTCCTGAACAATAACATAACCTGCTTTTAATGCGGCATGGAGCTCGTACGTAAGGAAAACACTTTTGATGGCACATTTTTCGTCTTATGTGTACATTCCTCGGTATGTAACGTCTCCATACAGTTTGCTATAGGCACTGTAGGGTAAAATGGGAATGGTCATATCTGTTGGAGGGAGGACTTTACAAAAGACTAAACCGTGAAACTGACCGGGATGGGGCATATCCGTAGTTTTATGCACAGTTTCGGGTCCAACAGGCAGTGGTTGGGTTGCCACTTCCAATGGGTATAACGAGGTAAAATCAACGAAATGAATTTCTTCCGATTCACTGCATTCGTAGACATTGAAAGCATTGTGTTCATCCACTCTTAAAGGCATCTATAGGACGCAATGGCTCGTTAATATCGGAACAATGCTCGCGAAGAAATGTTTGTATTTCAGGAGAATTCTTATTCTATTTCTGCTCTTCTGACATCCCATATAGACACAACATTTACTTTAGATGTCTGACGCAAAAATCCTCCCTTGCCATAGTGTCGGCATATCGACTGTTGAGACTATGCCCTTTTTTATCCAATGGTAGATCTCTAAGTTGCGCGAAACAATGGTGGCCGTGATAGTAACACATATAATATTCATATCCCGTACGGGTATTTTTATCATATCCATCCACTTTGAAATGCTTGAATTGGGCTTCACCATTTCGTTCATAGTTTTGCTGCTTGGCCTTATGCGTATATTCTGTATACCGCAGGCGTAGTTTAGCTTCCTTTCGTTGAATAGTACCATGATGAAACCCTAATGGAGGGATAACAGGAATGGACTTTTCCTTGATATACTGGGTTCGATAACATTGCATAACGCAAGCAGCAATAGTCGAAGTATACAAAGAACATTGGATGCCACCGCTTTTACTTTCTATAAGATTGGAAAACTGAATAAGAGCTAACGTTAGAATACGTACATTACTGTGACAGTACTGTAACAGTTCACGTTGGAAATCAAATGTTCATTTACCTTTAACACATTGCTTATGCCATCAGGGTATACTCTTTGCATCCTCATTAGGTTTAATCCCTAGATCTTAATACTCCAGGTCTGGATATAATCCAACTTATTTCTGATTCCTTGTATTATTGAATAGATAAGGAAAGCCCCTTCCTCAGGGAATCTTCAAACCCTAACGCTTTTGGCTGGTCTGCTAATCGCATTCCAATAAACAGGAACGTGTCTCTGAATATAATGTTATTGATCGTTAGTTGGATTATTTTGTGTCCACTAGTAAGTATTTCCAGTACTATTTGCTGTTCTAATATTTCACGGGCTACAAGTAAATTGTCAAAACCGTGAGCATCATGTACCAGAGCAACCAGTTGTGTAAACTTAGGACCCTGTTCCAAGACGTGGGTAATTAACGAGTCCATAGTGTAGAATGTAAAGTCACATGTGCCATCACCATTACCACAAACATTACATATATATCTATTTTCATGAATATCTTTGCATTGATTTTGTCGATGCGATACACATAGTAAATTAGACACTAATTCACTCTCACGCTTGTCATCAGCATCCAAGCGCATTGTCTCAATATCGTAGACAATATATAAAATCCTCTACACGTTTAGCACTCTCGGATTTAACAAAACAATTATGGTCTTCATTTACATAACCAGCACACCTTTTACAGAAATGTTCACCACAAACATACCTCGACTTTCTGGTACGCAAATCGAGTTTTGAACCATACTGCACACAGACCCAAACATGATCACATATAGATTTCCGCTTAGCGTTTTCAGCATGCCTTTCAAAACACAGTGGATTAGCAAATGTACGATTAGACTTGGCGCAATATCGGTTTGTTTCATCCGCACTTTCTATATCTGGATAATAGATTTCGAATTGACCACACAGATATGGAGATGTGTGGAACCGACGTTCTACATACGGATTTAGACAATAATCGCAATACACTCTACCTCCTAAAAAGGTTGCAATACCATCTATGACATCGTAATGGTTATCATCGAAACGAATAAATATTCTCCGTTTTCCCTTTGGACCAACATACACTTCTTCATATTGACACGTTTTAGACAGCACGACCATAAACAATAATTTGATACTTCTCCCCAAAGTCCCTTTGGAACGTGTTTACGTCATCTAAGCTACCACCATTACCACTACATAAATCTACCCCTACAAAATAACACAGTACGATGACATTTGCGTGTCAGTTTTCTGGATGGGCTATCATATCTGCGGTTTTATTATACGTTTGATCCGCCATATTACGATCAGTTACCAGTGGAAGGGCAATGCAAATCGGAAGTGGTTCTACAGGAATAATGTTGTCTTGTAAATGATCTGCATAGGGTAAATACTTATCATTACGACGACGCCCCTGACCTCGACAACGATCTGTAATATCAACCCTAATGGTGATATTTTCATTTAACAGGAATTCCTCGTTGGAGTTTAAAACATCTTCGATTTTTCTGAGCATACTTTCCGCCGTAAGATGGCCCCGTAATTGGAAAGGTATGTACGCGGACTTTCCGATTGTGCACTTGGAGCTCTTGATACTAAATAACTTTGCGGGCTGGATCGAAGTCCCTAAGTGAAATGTCAATGGCAAACTGAAACAAAATTGTTACAAACTTCTCAGGATGGTGAATGGTGGTAACAACAGGTAGAATTTTTATCTCACGACCTCGTAGAGCGAAATTAGAATATGTTTTGGTTTTCTCAGATATAATCTCAAATTGAGGAGCCCGTCCAGCACCATATATCCTACACATAGTATGATCTTGTATGCACTGTGTCACATCCATATTCGTATCACTATTCCGGATATGGTCACATATAACCATCACTAGTGTAATTTCCATGGCACTATACACGTCATCACAAACACTTATCGAACAGCGATCGAACCCAAAGAATTCTCTGGCTTGCTGTGAAATGAAACCGACATAGTCTGATATCAACTCGGTATAGTAACTCCAGGCAAGTTCTTTACTTTGCAACCTTCCGAATAATCCGTAATACCCAGATCGAGAATGTACTAAGCACTTGAACAACTTTGTAAAACGGCTTGTTCAACGTTCCAAAAATAGTAGAGGAGATGATGCAGCAACATATCAGGTTCAGATTCATCAGCCTGGAATTCTAACATTTTGTAGTAGAACAGGGACCCCAAGCACTCAAGAACAGTTTCAGGATCATCGTGTTCTTGTATTTCCTGCTTGGTAAGCAAAGCGGCAACAGGATTTTCCAGGACTTGAGATCAACAGCAATGTAATACTGCGGTTAAGCGTATAACAATCAGTACTGGTTTTATACAATGATGGAGCGGATCTTTCCACTTCACAGTGTACGTCGAGACAGAACCATTGCCACACTGACCAAGGGCTCGGAGCGCGGAGGCGAACGAAATATTTCATTTACTGATTTTAATAAAGGTACCTGTAAAGGTCTCTAGCGTTCTTTTCATAAACTAGTGTTCTATGCCTATCAGTGTAACAACATTTCATAGTACAACCATAGTTGCATTACTATATTGTTGACGTACAAAATACCACCACATACCACGTTAACAAGTTTCTACCCCAACGCCAGTAACCCAATATCATTCAAAGAACAACTCCCGTTCAGAACCATCAACCCAGAACCTAATGTACTAATAATTAGGTGCAAATATGCGAACAGCACCATAGAATTATGCAACCTACTAATAGCTTTTCCGATATGGTTATATTCGTACAAACACAAGAACACAAGGAGAATACAATTGAAAACATCAAAACCAAACATGATTTTAACAACACGCACATAGGTTCATGCGTTAGTACTTTAAAAATTTTTCCCACTTTGACAAACATAAAAAAAACTAAAGTACCAAGGAACCTGTTTTTCAACAACGACAGCTTCCCTAAGAACAAGCCTAACTGACAAAGAAACCACTTATTGTCTTGGGTTATGTTCTTCCACCAAAGCCTTGAACAAAGGAGCAGCTGTCCACATGAAATTGGTTTCTCTGGAACACCTGTCCCTCATCCCACTATTCTACCAGTAGATACTGAGGTACCAAAATTTATTGAATAATTAATAACAAAATTTATTAAGTGAGGTTGCCAAGTCAGGGTTACAAATTATGACTTATTGATAATCCGTGTTACCAACTCAGTATCGTTCCAATAATAACCAGCCATTCCCTCCTAAGGATGTCTCTAAGGGTAGATGAACTGAATGCTTTCAATGCCTTTACGAATGCAGTGGATCGGAATTAATTGATTTCGTTGACTTTACCTCGTTATACCCATAGTTAATGGCAACACAACCACTTCCAGTTGGACACGTAACTGTAGATAAAGGCAAGGACATACCCGATCCCGGTCAGGTTCACGGTTTGGTATTAGTACAGTCCTCCCTCCAACAGCTATGACCATTCCCATTTTACCCAACAAAGCCTGTAACAAACCAATGTTTGGTTTATGCAGAACTTGTACGGAGACGTTACATACAGATGGATGTACACATAAGACAAAAATGAGCGATCAAAGGTTTTTCTGTACGCACGAGCTCCATGCTGCATTAAAAGAAGGTTATGTTATTGTTTAGACGTACGAAATGTGGGAATTATAAATGTCAGTGGACTTGTTTAAGTCCTACGTGGGTACATTGCTTAAAATGAAATAAGAAAATCTCCGGGAAATTGCCAAGATGAAGAGAATGGACAACAGTATATTCTGGATTATTTTAATCATGAGGGAATTCACTTACAGTATGATAACATAACCTAAAACGGGGGACTTCGATTCATTGCAAAAATATATTTAAACTTCTTGTTCGGAAAGTGGGCGTAGAGGTGAGACCTTTCGAAAACAAAAGTTGTGACAACAACTCAGGAGTTTAATGAAATTGTCTATTCTCCTCATCTGGAAATTCATTGTGTAAATCTGATAGGGAGTAAACTTCTTGTTACCTATCTGGATATGGAATCCCAGTATACACCATACGCATTCACCAATTTCATGCTTGCAACTTCTATTTCATCATGGGCAAGACTACGTCTGTATGAGGCAATGAGTACTGTCGGTATAGCACGTGTAATGTACCGTGATATTGATAGTATTATCGACGTTAGACGTGATGAAGCGCCATTGTTACCGTTAGGTGTTTCCCTAGTTCAGCTGAAGGATGAACTGCCTAGAGGGTGTGAAATGCGTTGATTCACATCTGGGGCAATAAGAATTACTCTTACGAACTAAAGGAAGTATCTACAGGGCAATTGAACCATGTGATCAAGATTCGCGGCATTACTTTCAATCAACGAACACGAAAGATCACATTTAAGGATATGCATAAGGTGGGAAAGTGAACGTATAAAAGTAAAAATCATTACACCGAACCGTATGCTGCGAAAACCCGACTTTGGTATCGTAAGTACCTCACAAGTGAAACGCCATGCTGTTGTGCAACAACACAAACGGCGCAAATTCAATCCCATTGATAGAGAACAATATATGGCAGTTCCCTATGGATATCGATATTAGGCAAACACGGAATTAAACTCATTGTTGTATTTTTCGAATTTTTATTTATTTTATACATTTGACATTGCTGGCGAGTGAACAACGGTAAACGAATCTTGAGTATTACAATATTGGAGCACATCATTGACATTGAAATACATACACTTGTACAGTTTCGATTGTTAAGACTGCTTTACAAACCAGATTGATAACTGTCTACTGTTCATCCTAGTGTATATTTAATGACACTAAGTGTTCTTTACTGGGTGGGCACCATTCACTTGTAGCATTGTTTATATACAGCACCAAAATTTCCTATTGGGTGCGCGCCGTAATTACTGGTAAGTTAGTTATATGAAGCAACACATTTGTTTCCTTCCGGTGCGAAGACAACATTCTTGTAGCAATGGTTATATGAAATGACAAAAACAAACGTATTGTGTAGCACTACGTGTCGAAGACGATAAAGTTGAATGATGATGGATCCCATGTGACAATCTATCACCACACATTGTGACGGGGGAGGTACTGCACTATTTAGTACATATGAAATGAGGAACTTGGTATCCTGTGTGTTATGCCACAGGTTCTTGCACTACTTTGTTATATTCAATGCCGAACCATATATCCTGATTATGTCATGTACATTTCGTCACTTATGTGTAATAATATTCTAGCTTTGTTTGTATTGTCCTGTGACTGTTTGTCACAGTATGTATGTATAGCACCTTGTAATATGTTAACCAAGCACTGTATTTGGTATTTGCACAATAAAGATTTTTTCATTCCAATCATTGTGTTTGATCTTTTAAACCTGCTCCAAAGTTGAAAGCGAAGCTACATGTTGAACGTCCTTTGTCCATAGCACGTCAAAGATTGTCTGTTAATTATCGTCATTCGCGATCATCTCCATATAGGTACGTATAAAGTGTTCTATGGTAATGTCTTGATCTGGATTCATTTCTACCAGAATATTGTACAACGAATGATATGTATCGAAAAACGCCAACGTCTCTGAAACTTCATCTCGTGCATCATCCGCTGCTAGGTTGGTACAAGGATGTCCATGATTTTCAAGATAAATCCCTACATAACACTAAATACAGCCCACAGAATAGGAGGGTTTCGTTTGATCTTTAGCCTGCATTACACAATTCAAACTCACATGTGAGTCTGAACAGTCCCAAACTGCCATCGTGCTTGGAACTGAGTCCACTGCTTGTCGACGAATTTGCTTTATAGCACTTACCAACCAATCACAATGCTCCATTGCAATCGATTGTGTCTTATAGCTATCCAATGACATTCCAGTAAAGGTAATCGATAGCGAACGTTAGGTCAACTTGTTGACTACAATGCTGACTAATTACTTATATCGTTCCGTTAATTGTAATTCTAGTACTTTGCATTCATACATGCCTTTTGTGATTGTTGAGTATGATGTCATCACCGAACTTTGTTGATAAATACCAACACATAATGTACATTTTACCCTCAACTGTGGATGCAGCCGTCGTCGTCCTAAGTTGGCTGGAAAACCTATTATTGCTTTTTGTGCTGATTTTTTCAAAAGCTCAATCATCCATATGTCATTCCCATTCCCTGCTGGACCAATTACCAATCTATATGCAATATTATTTTCCTGGGGCTAGGTTCACATCTGTGCTTGATATTTTAAAATTCCGTGTTCTACTAATCGATGGACCTGGTTTAAATCCCCATCTGTTTGTCAATTCGACTATTGACCATCCATATACGTGGTACAATGATAATAATCTATACTGGAATGTTTGTGCACTACAAACGCCTAGCCTATCATTACCTAAAGCCTCTGATATTTATTTCGTATATTTAACAGGTGCATATCTAATGTCCAGTAACTCTGCTGTATTTCCACTATTGCTACCTGTTAGCTATGTCGACTCGTTATTAGTCTGTTCGATCATTAATTCTAATATTACATATGCAAGTAGAGGACCGTCTATTCCCAACTGGTAATATATTTAAGGAACTGGTGCGATTTGCATACTATTCTTTATATTGTTCTTCGCTGTGGAGGGTATTTTGACTTATCATTTATGCCTTTGTTTAAGCCAATCCCGGCATAACTTTATTACCGGTGAATGGAATTATTAACATTGCACTACGGTTCATTATCTGTTGCCCATTCTAGGGTTCGACACGTCCGTGTTCGCCACTTGTTAATCTACAGTTTGAATATTATTAGTAGTAGTATGGTTACGATAAAAATTTATTAGTATTTTTATTCTCAAGTTAGATATTTTGATTATCTTACTTCGGATTTGACATTTTACGCGTCGCGAGGCAAATCATGTGACTGCATTAGTGCACCACAATGCCGATATGTCAGGTTTGATGTATCATATTTGTGGTGTACAGAGCTCCTTTGCTTATAACTAAACCTGCAGCAAAAGCACATTACCAGTAACCAAGCATCCTATTCGTACTTTTTAACGTATATGGCTCATCTATAATGGTCCGTCGCCATGTTGGACAAATTTATCGTGCAGGTTGGATATGCCCGCGTTACATTTTAGACCTCTTTAATTTTATTTCTATATACATCGTCGTTTGAATTTTTAAAATTAATTCTTAAAGAAAGAATATACAACCAATTTCATATTTGTTTCTAGGGTTTCATCGTCCGGTGAGCATGTTGTGACTTTTTATTTGGGAGGGTTGGACACTGCGCCGTAGGTTCGAGAAAGCCTCTTCCTATTTTTGCTATATTTACGCTTTCATTTTCAAAATCGGCTAGTAAGCAATGAAAATACACCACATTCTACAGTCACTGAGGTTTGGCATGGATTTCATTTTCCGGTGGTGGACATTAAAAAATCGCGTTATAATCATCGTTCTGTGTCCTGCTGACTATGCTGGGCTTTCCTATGAATTCGACATTATCTATCTATCCGACCGACCGTTGCTACAACATCCACAAAGGAAGATAGCAGACTGTTCAAGAAATTTTCAGCAATTTATTCGGGGGCTCTCGGAACAAGCAACCAGTTTTAAACGCAGCGAAATGTTACTCGTTATTTGTAGTCTTTCATTGTTCAACAACAGTTCACAAACATACGACCAAAACAGCCAAATCTTTAAGTACAATATCGTTCTTATTTGTGGGGGTTTGCATGCTATTTTAAAGTTACCAATATACAAAATACGTTTTCTTAAAGTAGTGCAGCCATTATTGCTCCATTTGGTTGACAAAGCTGCTTGGGAAACTCAGTCATCTTTTCAGCAAAGCCGAACCATATTTTGCACCGATCCAATACGAGTATTTTTGTTTCCGATGTGCGAACATCGGTGGAGGCACATGGGTCGTGATGAAGGCCCCGTAAGAGAGTAAGTATAAAATCTAACAGTGCGCTGTACCTCTAAGGGAGAACAAGGACACGGGGGAATTTATACCCAACCTCATCGAGCGGGATGTGCTGGTCATCTCACGATGTCACAAGTTCTTACTAAACTTAGTTGTCCTCGTCAACAACAAATGAGACGCCTGCAGCAGAACAGTACACAGCGAACCCACTCGAACACACCCGAGAAATTCCGACATCATTTGCGTCTGTTGCTCGTTAATGTTTTCCCAATACTTTTTTCAACAAAATATTTTATTGCGAGGGGGATAATTTCAACTTGTCAATGGATAACACTTTACGTTTGACAAATCCCTCGACACTTTCCAATGCAATCAGCGGAAAAATCCATCTTGCTTAATATAATCACAAAAGAGTCCCATCAAATCATCCATTAGCTTTTCTCATATTTTCTTTTCTTCCACGAACTTACAAGCGATTATCCACCCCTCAGCTCTTGCTCTACTCACTGATTTTCACCGACGACTCACCCACTCCAAATCCATCTTCTCGCCCGCCCTTTCTTCAATTAGTTCCGTCCCGGAATTGCTTTGTTAAGAAAAGTCACTTGCCTTGGCTTCGTCTCTTACACACCATTGCATTCAACTTGGATTAACTAGCTTCATTCTCTTTATCGAAGAATAGAAACAGCCTATTCCGAGAGTGAGGGTTCGATGGTTTCAGTCTCTACTAGTGTGTGTTAATGTGTGTGTTTAAGTATGTTAGAACATTAACAATGAACTGATCAAAAAATCAGAAAGAAAAAAGAAGACAAATCCCTGGCCATTCTGAATCATTTTGGTATAAGAAAGCCAGTCATGAACGACCTTGATCCGCGTCCCCCCAGAAACCAGCTCTGTAATCCTCCAGCTAAGAGAGTGGAATAAATAAACCGGCTCTGAAGAAAGAATGTTTGGTGCAGTGAAGAGAAACTTTGCGGAAGAAAAGACTGTCAGATAAATCCTCTCCTTCCTCCCCGCAAAGGAGTGCAGTAAAATAGTCAATGAACGAAATGTAAGGTATATAAACACACAAAAATTATTTTAAACCAGAAAGAGTAATATGTCACTAAACTAAATCAATATAACAATATCGATTTATTCTTTCTCCTAAACATAGTTTAATTAAAACACTTAAACAATGGACAAGTGGTAAGCGTTAAATGGCTCGCGAATGTAAACATACCCTCGACAGGCAAATGAGGAGAGCTTTGTAAGACAAAACTAAACATGTAAAACACTAAATTAGAACAAACGAACCTATAATAGTGGAAAACTGCCATTATATCGTAATTAACAAGTGCCGCATGAGACATGTAACAGCTCTCGGGAAGGTGACAACAGCAACAGAAAACTAATTACAAGACATTACCAATAAAGCCTATAGGCCATAGCACATACCAATAACAAAGTAAAAGCCTATACACACAAAATATAAGCAGAGGTAGTGTAATGAATAGCATATAGCTTCAGATTCGTGCAATGCATGAACACTCCTAAGAACAATTAACTAATTAATACAGCCAGCAATCAGGGTTATCTAAGGAGATATACAATGCCGAAGATGTGGTTCACACTGAAAACATCCTAGCTCGCGCTCCTCTGAAAATACAGTGTTTCCATTCCTACAATTAGAGTGAATTTAATAGTATTTATTAAAAACAACCAAATTTGAATCCATTTATCATCAGTTGTGAAAATAAAGAAACAAATAGTGGTACCATAGTATCTACTCGAGTATTTTTAACATAGCGTACTAAACACACAAGTTAATATAAGTGGTTGGGAGGCAGGGATTCGGCTATAATTTCCAGTTTCGGTGAGGGTGTAAAGTAAACATTGGGAGAGTGTAAGTGGAGATTTCCACGGTTTCTACTGATTTTTTGCCGAGAATTTGGGATGTGACACTTCCACAGCAAGGGAAGTCTTTCGGAATCAGTGTTCGGAGTCTAGGTTAACCTGTAGGTCCCGTCCTTGCGACGTCATCTCTATCAGATTGAAGACATGACAAGCGCCATCAGTTTACCCTGCCCAGGGACTTTCGGGTCATCACCTGCCCTCGGGCAGAACACACATAATTATCTTTATTGTAAATTCGCCGCTTTTACCTCTTGCTTGAGTTCGAAGCTTATATATGTAATTCACAGCCATATTCAATTCACTACTGGATGAGGCCTCTCCCGTAGGAAACAGTTTGTCTGCTGCTCCCACGCTGATCAGACGTATTGGGAGAGGAGAACCGAAGCTCTCAACTGTGATCATCACGATGCTGGAAGGGCACCGTTCCAAACCCTCTCGCTTAGGAAAAGATCCATTGGAGAGCCGGGAATAGAACCGGGGACCACACGATCAGCAGTCGGAGTGTGTGTGTATGTGAGTGTGGAAAAATAAGTGTGAGAAGGAATTTTAAAGTACCGTATACTTTCTTTTTGAATCTGCAGTCCAGTGATCGATTTATGCAATTTATAGACAGGGAAAATAATATTTCAAACACGTTAGAATGACGTATTTGACGCCTTTGGCTAGGGGCAGATTTCGTAACGCAGAGCTAAGGATATTTCCAGAGAGAGGGAAATTCCAACTATTCGCCCTACAAGTCGAACACTAAACTGCACTATAATATAAAAACAGGATAATTTTATAACACACAAGGTCTAGGTAGCTCTGAATTCAGCTATAATAAAACACGTGAGGCTAAAGAAACTTCGTAAGCTTTCCTAAAATTTATTTTTATATGGGCCAGTCTAGTAACTTGGACTTTGGCACGTCACGATTCACCTGTAACTGTTAAAATCCACACCCATGCCCCTGCTGGGACTCGAACCCGGACCTTCGAGCTGATGACCTACCGCCGCAGACCGCTCGGCCACCCGGCAGGCGAAAGAAACTTCGTATTCGCCTGCAACATGCTATTACGATATTAATACAAAGTGAGTCATGAATTTGGGATTACGCCTGTAGAATTTTACACCATATCAGAGCCACTTTACGTTTTGAAAATCTACTTAACATTGTCTAGATCTTCGATAAGTGAATAATTTTCTTTAAGTTTGTATAGTTTTGAAAAGCAAGTTAACTTGATTCCATATATTTATTTTATTTTAAAAGTCTTGGGCTACATCTGGCACACATTTCATTTTTTTTCGAATGAAAACGTTTCGGGTTATGGTCATCTTGGTTTTCAGAATTCACTGTTTAAAAATCTTTAACAAATCTTAGCGCTGTTTAGAGACTCTAGATAAGAATCCTAACGATTTTTCATATAAGGACTTCTCGGACTACAGCCATGTTGGATAATGTAATTGGAGATTTTTATTTTTTGAGTTGAACTCAGCGAACTTTGAAATTTAAAGTATGATATTTCATTAAATCAAATATTTTAAAATTTGTTTTCTCAAGTTTCCGCAGTGATGGACTTCCGATACGTAATTTTTCAGTTCATACTCAGCGAATATAGGAGCCCTGAGATACGAAATTTAAAGAAAATTAAATGGGATTTTAAAATTAAAATGCATCGTGTTGCTAACGTCTTAATTTCAAGAATTATTTCCTTTTACTTAAAAATCAATTCCAGAATTTTTGGAGTTCCAATATATTGAATTTCACTAAAATTGGGCAGCTTTCAAACTGGAACAATTTAGAGCCACACTCACTGTTTCTTCCAGGCATGTTTTCGGGGGAGCTTTGCCCGCCCCCCAAAAGAATTAGTTTCAACACTCATGCGTATTCTGAAATACGGATATAACAGCATATTCTGTAAATACTGTTCATGTTAGTTTGAGGTTAACTAAGAAAATATGACATATTCTTAAGTAAAATTATCGTTATTTTACATTTTTAGCACATAGGACTCAAAATACATTATTTATAATTTTCGTTACCCTTCACGACATGATTTAGCCCCCTTCCGCGAGCAAAATATTCTGAAAGGAACACTGGCCACACCGTTTATAATGTAATTGAAGGCAAAATCTTTGTAATTCAATCATTTCAACGTCCGAAACGATTTTAGCATATTTTGGAAGTCCCAGAATATGAAATTTTACTACAGTCAGATACTTATAAATTAATCTGGCTCCATCCTGGCTTCTTGGATAGAAATTATTTAGCTTCACCCGGGAATAAGAGTTTTCGATGATTCATAGAGTACTGGAATCGTAGAGAAAATGGAAAGCGTTCTCTTACAGCGCGAAGGGTATGCGGTTCGAGACTTTATCAAGTCAATATCTTCTTTTTACTTTTTCTCAAGCAATGTGCAAATTCTGTGTTACTGTATGCTTTTTACATGTAAGTGAATGTTAGTGTTATATAGCTTTTTGTTTTCTCCGTCATATTCTTCTTTTCCGCATCATTTATTTTTAAAATAATAAAATAATTTACATGTTTAGCAGATTTTGTGTTGTATTTTTGCATAAAAACAAACATTATGTAAAAAGAATAAATAAACAGTTGCATAACACATAGATATTAATAATAATACTTAATACTTATTATTAGTCATGAAGTGCAATGCACTTATGTTAAATAAATGAAGCAAAAATGAAGAATACGAAGAAAAGAGCAAAACCCTACACAGCAGTGGCATAAAGGATACTGTAACATATTTAATAGAGGAAAAGAAAAAGGTAGACTGACAAGGACTCAAACCGCGAACCTTTCGCATGACAAGCCAGCGCTCTTCCATTAATACTCTGCGCCAAGAAGAGCGATTGCAGAACAAGGCGTTTCAGAGATATCTTTCTCAGAGGTTTCAGATTTTAGGCCCCACTAGTGGAGAAACTATAAGTTATCATCATCAGCACCCTAAAATTTACACGTTACACAACTTTTGAAGCCATTTCATAGGAACCGGAACTCATCCAGAAGCAGTGTGCGAATAATATTTTTTAGTCAGGGGGATAAAACACAAGCGCGGATTTCAAAAATATATATATATATATATATATATAGAGAGAGAGAGAGAGAGAGAGAGAGAGAGAGAGAGAGAGAGAGAGGAGAGGAGAGGAGGTAAGATATGTAGTCTGCAGTCAGAATTTTCCAAATAGGGATTTCTAAAACGAACCAATCATACTAAAACATTCGCATGAAACTACTTCATAAACATCACAAAAATATGACTTCTTAGCTTCTAGTAAAGGCTCACAATACGCTTATCACTTCCATGAAAATAGTTTTAACTTCTGCCAAATAAAAATGTTTCGATTTTCTATCTAATCTTGATCGAAACTTCTTCTGGGGGTAAGAAAGTTATCCCTGGCAGGAACGAAAAATAGTTTATCAGGGTGGGAAACTTTTTACCAGGCGGGATCCCGGGCATCCCCCTGCTAATTCGCACACTGACTAAAAGTAGGAATATCAGATTCGGCTTAATTAATGCTAAGAAACTTAGCACACATGGGCCGAATCCGAATAAGAAATTATTTTAACAGGAAATGTCTCCTGAAGTTCAAAATATTGCTATATTTGTATTAACATTATGGCTGAACTGCACAAGTAGCAAATAAAGCGCAAAAAACCTTTTCCAAATTACAGAAAGCTATTTTAAAATAAGATCTTAATAGTATCTTTCAAAGAAAATAACTTTTACAATGTGTTCAATATGTTTTAAAAATAATTTAAAAATCTCCTGAAATTCACAACTTGAGAAAATATTTTAATAATCATTTGAAAGCAATTTTAATACTGAAAAAGGTGATTGTGTTGAAATAATTTTGAAAATATCGTTAAAAATTATTTCATAGTTTTTTAAATATATTATTTGATTCTTTTTTTAAGTCTTACTTGGTGTTTGGAAAAGAAGCTAAAATAGTGTGATATATCTGTTTTTAACTACTTAGAAACAGTTTCCATTATTTATTTGTTACTAAAGTATGATAATTACAATGGTAGATTATATTTCATAGATGAAGTATTTTGGCGAAAAATAATAGCATTCCACTAAAATATAAGAAAAGTCTGATTTGTAAATTTTGCAGTAGTGGGTCGTATATTTATGACGTTTATGTATTAGCGTAATTTTCGGATGGTAAAGGAAGTCTAAACGAAATTAACGCTTTACAGCTATTATAGTTCATCTACGATCTTGACAGAAAAGGTTACAAGGTTCAACCGCTGAGCTTGCTGATAAGAGCTTAACTAGAGTATTTCTGACATTGAGACACACTCGACCATGAAGTATACAAGCTGACGTAACTCCCAAGATCCCTTTCAGTTCAAGTGACGGGTGGCGCATCTTGATCTACACAAATTTATTTAAAGTTCTCAATAACACACAGTTTGGAAAGAAAAGGCAAGAAGACAATCGGTTTGGATCCCGCGACCTTCAGTGCAAAATGCCAGCACCTAGATCACTACACTAGACAGTCTTCGTTTTTTTAATTCACTTTTCGAATAGATCTTCGAACACACGTTCACACTGTTCCTTTTCTTATCTCTTTCGTTTTCTATTTTGCCCGTTATATTATCACACATTCAAACGTCTGTTGGGACGGGCGTAAGCCATAGTGCTGTTACCGCCCATACAATTCATTTTATCTTTATCAAACGTCTGTATCGTATGATAATTCCTTTGTAATGTATCTCCTCTTCATTGCTACCACAGTAACTTGAAAATGAAGCACTAAACATGCGATATGTTTGGCAGGAGCTTAAGTTTTCATACCGAGATTAGTTTCCAATATTCTCACCACGGCACGGGATTTACTTTCTTGAAAGATAAATACGGTCCTGACTCATATCTTCCCCACCCTCTCTGCCTACCTCATTCCGGCCTGAGACAAAGATACCAGGAGGCCTGACATAATTCAAAATTAGACATAGAATGAAAAAAAAAAACATGTTACATTCTTCTGTCTCTGTACTTCCTCAGAAGTTCAAATTGTAGAACAAAAAGTTCAGCTGTTGTTATATCCTCGCTTTCCATTTTTCATAAACATTTAAATGTCAAGCTGGTTCGACTTCCCTTATTGATTCAATAATTGTGTGCTACTGTTTTCATATCTTTGCATTCTTCTAGCCTACGGCATAATCTAATCATCCTCTGTCATAGGCATAGTCAGTGGTGTAGGTAAGGGGGATATGTGGGATATATCTCCCCCTTGACTCTACCTTTATGAACTTGAAAAAATAGTATTTCTAGAGGGAAAAAAATTTAGCTATGTTTCGAAACTTATAATTGTTAGTTAAAATATAAAATTAATTGTAATGGTGGTAACAGCACTCTAGCTTACGTCCGTTACGATATAATTGTAAGTTTATTCATAAACAGACATGGGGTGCATTGTACATTCTGCGTTGTAGTTTCACATTTAGGTAGATGTGGTAAATAACCTTTAGAACAGTCAGTAAAATAAAAAAAAATCGACAATCATATCGATAGCGCCAGTAAGAAGAAAAAGACAATTTCTTGACAATAATGAAAAATGTAGTAATTTCTGTACTGATAGTCCCAATGAGGGTAAAACGAAGAAAATTTTGAATATAAAACATTTAAAATTTATGGGTGAAGCAGTTACTTTCTACGTAGAGACTTTAAGAGACGTCCTCGTTACATTAGATATGGATTATAAATTAACACTACACACACTGAAAAGTTTCGGTTTTAAGATCTAATGTGAACTTTCAGATCATTAAGGCGAAGATAAATTTTGGTAAATGTTATTTTCTATGGGCAATGTTAGTCACTTTTGACTTCGGCCCGTCACGATTATACGAGGTCAACGCTTGTTAAATTTAACAAATATCCATGCCCCAGGCAGCATTCGAACCCGCAACCTTGGAGATGCTGGTCGAACGCCTCAGACCACACGACTACCGCAGTCGCTAAATGATTTTCTGCTTTAGCAGATGATATTCTTAATATCACCTACATGGGAAAGCTTTGTTGTTAATTACGTCAATTATGAGTATGTGATTTGTTAACAAGCAGTTTATTCACGTGACTCAGTGGTTGTGAATTACATATATGAATCTGGCAGATCTTTCCCTACCGTGGTGTTGGTTAGGAAAGATGTGAAGAAACAATATCGGGATTTAGCAAAACAATTTATCAAATCAGATAAATTTGGTGTTAATTACTAGATCTTATTTTATTAAGAATATGATGGAGGTAGCAGTTTGTTACGAAATATAAAAATATTCAAGACATACCGTAATAGCAGTACCCTGCTGTGATTTATGTATATTATGCAACACATTCATTCCATGTGGGAGTATTTAAGACCATTCATATTAGACTGACATTGAATTATTTAAGATCAATTGGAACACTTATATATTATGTCCGCTTAAGGAAAACGCATTTTTGTGGGATTATGTAGAGTGCAAATGTTTAGCCTCTAACATAAAAAAAATAAGTACGAGAAGTCTGATATAAAAGAATAACACAATCCACAATTTTAAAGAATTAACCTAATTTGTGTTCGAAGCAATTATCCAAATTTCTTTATTGAACAATTCCCCAAGCTCATATTGAAGGCGTGTAATGGATTTAATATATTTATTTGCTATCTTTATTCCATTAAATTAGTATTTCGCTACTATTACCCGTTGTACACATTTGTACGAAAGGAACACCTTCACTTATTGAAGCTGTGAATAATGCCAAAGATACTGTTATAAAATATGAAAGAGCTAAAGCAAATTGTCTGAAGGAAGGCAAAGCAAATCGCAGTATGGAAGAATCTATGAAAATATTTACAAAAATACAAAGATGAGCTCTAATTACAGTAATATACTTGCTCTTTCATGCATGTATTCTGAATTTTTCTTGGGATTTTATACGGATTTGGCAAAGGTTCAAAGATGATCTGGATATGAAATTAGATAACAAATGCAACGTCTTTTAAAATTGCACCGACAAACTTCTGGAGGTGATTCCTCACACCAAAAGAAGACGAAAGTTTATCAGACAAAATTTCAAAATGTGTATATATTCGAATCTACAGGGTCTCGAAAACATGGGAAAATGAACTTCAGAGCTTCATATACCTAACATCACGAAAAGTAGGGCTGATGTGGCATGGCTCCGTCAAAGACTTTAAATCTGCACTATCCCAAATTGCATACTTCAAAACTCCAAAATGGGCGCGCAAAGGATTCCCCAAAGGAATTAGGGGATTCCCAGAAATTCTCTAAAGTAAAGATGGGTTAAAATGCGCATAAATGAGACGGCTTTTATCAGGAAACAATAATTTGTTTGAGCCAAGCTATCTCAAGTAAATTCCATACACCGAACGATTTTCTGAGAGAAAGAAATGCGTGTAAACATAACAAGCAGGAGAACGAATTGCATAATTTCGAACGTTATATTTATTTGTTATCAAAGAATTTGAATGCCATTGCCCGATTGGATGCAGAGACGACGTGTGTCATCTTCACTTACACGGGAAGTCTTAATTCATGCTCATCTTGACCTACCTCTACTTCAGAAATATTGCGGATTCCCCTACTTCTTTAAGGATACTCTTGCGCGCCCATTGCGGAATTTTGAAATTAGCATTTTCAAATAGAGTAAGTTGAAAGTCTTTGAAGGTACCACGATGTATCAGCTCTACTATTCCTGGTGTTATAAATATGAAAAGCTAAGGTTCATTTTCCCACGCTTTCGGTACCCTGTAGCTCCGAAACTATGCACATTTTAAAAATCTGACAAAGGAACTTTCGTAAGGAATCACCTCCAGAAGTCTATGTAATTTTAAATCACGAAGTGTACAAATAAATCGGAATTTCGGAGAGGTCCTCACCCTCTAAACTCTCTGGTTGGATACGTCACTGAGCTGTATGGAAGAATAGTATCGGTCTAGAATATCTAATACAGTAGGTATATAAATCAACTTCCTAATATAGTACAGTATAATCTAATACAGTAGCTGCATAAATCAGGTATCAGAAATGATAATATATTACAAAAGTGTTATTTGAGGCTTTAAAATGAAGGAACTGAACCCGAAAAGAAAACTCCCACAGTTAGTAGAATTTTAAATTTTCTTTGTTTACAAAATATTCTACACTAATTGCAACTTTCGAAAGCGAAACTAATAAAAGTGCAATGGAAGCAAATGAGATTTCCAAACTTTTAAAAAGTACTTTAGATTTTGTACAACCTGACCTATATCTACGTTAAAGATTATATTTTATACTCTGTAATAAATAAATGTGTATATCTTTGAAAAATTAAAACTTTCAAATGTTGCTGAACGGACTGGTATTTAAGTCAAAAAAGGTGAGCGTATAAGCATCAGTAAATGTTGGTCGAAAAACTCTTCGCCCTTGACAAAATCCATATGTTTCAAATATAGTTAAATTTGTATTAGAATTATTACTTAACTAAGCAGACTATGCGGATATATATAATTCATGCATTTAATACTTTTCCGCACAATAGTTGTGCTGTTCTAAAATTATAGAAAAAAGCCCCGAAATATATAATTTTTAAAAAATCGGTTGTGTTGGGTTGCATAGCTGTCGAGGATATGATTTTCTAAATATCCCCTCCCTTGGGAAATTCCTATCTACGCTACTGGGTATAGTTCACCTAACGTTCTTGGAAAAGTTAGCCGTTTCTACAAAAATCACTAGAACAAAAAACTGATCAATCGCCACAGCAGCTCGAGTGATTTGGTGGTATTGACACTTAAGCTTTGCAGTCAAAAATGCATCTCAGAGTCCAGTACGTGCACTTTTTTTCTCATTAGATTACATGATCTCTACTGTTAACTACATTTTAGAAATTTGCAAGACATTGAATTGTAAAATGCTTTATAATTTATACAGGTAAGGAAAAACAGTATAATTGAAGATATTTTCGGATAGAAAAGAGTATACAACAATCTTAACCTCTAAAAGAGTATAATACTCTTAAATAGAGTATAACTGGTCACCCTAGAAATTCACAACAATGCTTAGGCATGTATCCCTACGTGAGACAACCCCCAATAATAATACCTTTTCACCTTTGTTCTTGCACGAATGAACCTAGGAAAATGGGTAGATACTCTATCAATACACATATTATATTTTTGATTGTAATATTTAACATCTGCAAGGTTGGGTGTTGGCGGTTAGTCCAAAGCAGTACTTACCTTATTCTCTTCGCTTCTGAGTGTTTCTTTGTTCACTATGTTGTTTGCAATTTGGATACATATTTCAAGAAACAACGAAATAAAACAATTTTGTATGAGAGTTTCTATCACTTAGTCGTATGCACTACCAGTATTGGCAACCACATTGATGTTCCCTACTTTCTCGTTATCTTGTGCTCTATAGGAAGTTCCCGTTTCCAAGTATACAAACTATAAACACATCTGCGATATAAAACACAGCTCATGACCATGCGAGAGGAATAACAGAGAGGCTCAAGTTGGGTTACACAACAGTGTTTCTAGCCCGTTTTTAAAGCGCTCCACATACACACGCTTTCTCGCATACACGAATGAATTTGAAGGCTACAGGAGAAGAGAACTTCTACGAAACAGGAGAGAAAATTGGCATTGCATCTAATAGAATGATTCTCCTCTCTCTCTCTCTCTCTCTTTTTCTTTCTCTTTCTCCCTCTCTCTCGTTCATTGTGTGTGGAACACGCCAGAAAATTTTCCAGAAGAGTGTCAAGTAATAGTTTTCTCCATACTGTTACCACGCGCCATTAAAATGTTACATACGTTCTACGCGAAAGTCAAGTATATTATTAATATTATTACTATTGGAAAGACAAGAAAGATAAAATATAGGTGTAGATCATGGGGTAGACAATGTAAATGACCCCTGACGTGAAAGATGTTTACGTAGAAAGAGAGTTTCTGCTATTTTTACAAAATGTTTGCATGTTATTTCTTGATCGCGAATAATAACTGAGGGATCTCCACAAATAGGGAATTTCACGACTAGTGAATGCTTTTAACAACACTAAGTTACATTATTCGGTGGAATCAGTTAATTTGTTGTGGAAATTTTCTTCAGGGTATCAGAGTAATCCTTCCCAAATTGTTCTTAAAAATCTATATTTCTTTACTTGCATAATTTAAATTTTTGAATTTATTTTAAGGCCTTTAGGCAACTATGGCTCAGACCGTATGAATGATGATGGAATGAATTGGTGGAATGTAGAAAATGGGAGGAAACGGGAGCACCCACTCACACGGTGTCTGTCTACCACAAAGCCCACATGGCATAAGCAGGGATCGATCCGACGATCCATAGCACCCTCTACCATTTGCCAACGAAGCCACCGTGGCCCACTTAATTTAAAATGTCTTTCCTAGTTAGTGATTATCATTATTTTATTTTTCCATCAAATGTATATTAGGGATAGCCAAACAGATCTAGATCCGGGTATTGGATATCCGGTTCCGGATTTCGGATCAACATCCGGATCCGGTTCTCGAATATGTGGATATTCGGATCCAGATTCGTTTTTTGGATGTTCGGATCAATGGGAGAAATTATAATCCCTCCCCTGCATAAAGGCATTGCTGCGCGGGAGACATAATAGTTTAATTTCCTTATTGTGCTTATTATATATATATATATAGAGAGAGAGAGAGAGAGATAGATAGATAGATAGATAGATAGATAGATAGATAGATAGATAGATAGATAGATAGATAGATAGATAGATAGATAGATAGATAGATAGATAGATAGATAGATAGATAGATAGATAGATAGAT
>JAGDQP010013058.1:0-48786 GCA_022664845.1 Lepisma saccharinum | reverse complement strand
CTCAATATTTAACGGCAACACCAGTTTTTGAGCCTATAAGGAGCGCTGTCATTTGTGATCCTGACATTTCGTCCAATCAAGTTCTGCAGACTCTATAACTTCCATTAAAGCTGCTAAAATAATAGTCTGTGGTAGTGTCTTTTGAAAGTATCACACCTACTTACAATCAAGTCTTTGTCGAATAAACACAGCAAGTTGTGCACATTGCTATCGTTGATTTTTACAGAAAATGCAATAAAATTGGTTGCCGTTTCATTAGTTGTTCTTTCGTATTTCCTGAAATATCAGTAATGCGTCAAGCAACTGTATTGCTTGAGAGGATGATGTTTGAATAAAAATCTTCTTTTTCTAGACACATTAATTCGGCAGCAGTAACTAGTCATTTGTAAAAATTCACCCCCGCGGAAGGGTTTTAATCGACATGCTGTCTTATGCGATACAACATAAAACACACTAACCGCAGAATCTGAACAGGAAACCGTATCGAAACCGCTGTCTTCCAATTTATTTGGAAAATGTAACTGTGCATAACAACGTAGATGAACACTTGGTAGATTATTAACATACGTATTAATACAAACCTTACGTTCAAGAGGGCTATAGTACAAGATGAGTTTCATTTGAATTATTGGCCATCCACGCTTAATAACAATGACTATATTGAAGTAATTTTAGTTAGAATTCTTAGAGCTTGCAAAGCAGAGTGATTCTGGATGATCGTTACAGGTGATGTCCAAAAGCAAAATTAGGAAATGCTTGAAACTCAAAGAGCAGCTTCTTCGAGATTTATTTAAAAGCAATGTGTATGCCGGGGACAGATACAAAGGTAAGTTTTTTACTTTTATGTATTTATTTCTTAAATTTTCTTTTTTTTTTTTTTTAATTTTCAAAAAAGATTTTAAAACCACTGGAAAAAGGCACGATGCAAGTTTTCACGGCACCATTGCCGAGAAGGAACAACAAGTGCAAACCTCAGGCCATAGCCGCTAGGAAGAGGTCACTTCGTAATGCTACGTAGTTTAGTTTTAAGAAAGGTTATATTTATTTTTAGAAATCTCCTCTTAGTGAAAATTAGAAAATAAGGAAAAAGATAGCACATGATCTTTTATGTTATGGCGTTACGGCGAATTGGACCACGATTTCGTGAAGAATTGGTCTTTTTTTTAAAAAAAAAAAAAAAGATAAGATAGGAGTTCTGCGAAAATAGTTTTAGATATTATAATATTAGTAGAAAATCGTGAAAGTAGTTTTAGCATAAGGAACCTACGACGTAGAAGCAATTTGATATTGTTACTATTATTGCAAAATCATAGGAAGCGAAATTTTTAGCGTAAAGGAGGTTTAGTTCTTGCACTAGTTTGATGAGTTATGCTATTGAGGAAAATGACGGGCTCATACATTAAATGTGTGTTTGTGCTGACGAGCTGTGTTTTATTTTGAGGAAAGGAATTTAATAGGAGGAAAATAGAATTAATTTAGTTATGAATGTGTTTTGGATCTGTGCACCGGGCGAGATTATGCTTTTTTAAGGGAAATTATTAGTTCTATGAGGTACCTAACTATATCTCACAGGTAGGAGGAGATATCTAGCCAATATCTCTCTGAGGAGATATCTACCTATATCTCATACGAAAGAGGAGATATCTCGTATAAGCCCCCTAGCATTTTGCGTGTATACACTACACGTGTCTTTCAACTTGCGTCTTCTGGAGTCCCCTATACCGTGTTCCATCTGTTTGCTGCGTTTGTAATGAACGTGATCCCGCAGTAACATCTTGTATGCCTACGCTATATGTCTCCATTACACTTTCGTCTCTTAATTTCCCGTATAATCTTGTGTACAAAGCTCCCTCAGGCCAGACATCTGCTGCTTGTATACACTGAAGGTTCACTTCCTGCACCTGAACAGAAAAGAACGCATACGCTTTGTTTCCCAAGTGCACTGGAAATTCTTGCACCCTTGTATCATTTCCCCTAGTATGCAGATATGGCTTATTAATAACGCATTCAAAGGAAGTATTAAGAAGGAATTGCGTAACGTTTTGTAGTTACTTTTGATTTTCCTAAATATATCGTAATGTTCCGGTGGTTCTCTCGTAGAATACCTGAGGTAGAGCTGATAGATACTTGGGTTTGTCTTTAGAACTCAATCAGTTTTATTACAAAAGAAGATAATACTAATAGATTAACAAAAATAGCGTCCCGTGGGAGACTGATTACAGAAATAGATGTATGTTGTAGATGTCTTCTTTGGTGTTTCTCCAAAGAAGTCTAGGATCAGGTGTCGTACCAGAAGCGATGCCTTCTGTGTACATAAGGAAGACACCGGAAGCGAAGCCTTCTGTGTGTTTGGGATGCACCAGAAGCGATACCTTCTGTGTACAATAAGGTGAGATTAGGTAGAGTACATACCAGAAGCGATGCCTTCTATGTATGCTGGGTTGTTCCAGAAGCATGCTTTCTGTGAACAAAGGAGTGATTAGTTTTAGGCAGTACATATCAGAAGCGATACCTTGTTTTAGGCAGTACATATCAGAAGCGATACCTTCTGTATATGCGGGACGATACCAGAAGCAAAGCCTGTGTATCAGGATGTTCCAGAAGCGAAGCCTTCTGTGTATCAGGATGTTCCAGAAGCGAAGCCTTCTGTGTATCAGGATGTTCCGGAAGCGAAGCCTTCTGTGTATCAGGATGTTCCGGAAGCGAAGCCTTCTGTGTATCAGGATGTTCCGGAAGCGAAACCTTCTGCGAACAGGTAAAAGCAGAGTTGACCACCCAGGAATAAGTGATGCTCTGTAGCTGGTGTATTGTAGTTTTATAGTGTTCCTTCTTGGGCGTGGTCCTCCAAGTCCCACCTTTGACGACTCCAACTCCCTCTGCATGTTCTCAGCAACCCTATCTGTTGTGTTTGTTCTTGTCGTCTGCTAATGTTTATGTGTCACTTTACTGTTTCTTGTGGTTACATCACTTGTCATATGTATGTTTATAAACACTGTTGTGTTTAGATAATGTGCGCGTATGAGCAAACACGCAGAAGATCGCAATATCTTCTAAGTGTGACGCCTGTCGACCCATCTGTTTATGTCACGCTTTATCACTGAATAATTCTATCTCTTAATTTCAGGAAAGAAGTGGTGGAGGTCTGTCACCAAAACTGACTTACTCAGAAAGGTCTACCTTTTATTATGTGTTGTAAATGACACTGGTAGCCCCCCCGAGGGATATGCCGGTGGGGAGGCTATAACTAGAAACGATCAATTGGAGAGATTACCCATAAATAGTAAAGACATTAAGTGGCGATCGTACGACTTGTACAGGTGTCGTAACGATCGCAGTCGAGGACCTCTGAGACTCCTTATATCATCGAAAAATAACACCTATGTAACCATGGATCATTATCAGAAATATATATGGGTGCGGTAAGTTTACATTTATTATCTTTAATATGCAATTTATATTAATTTTAATTTTCTTGTTTAAAAATATATTAAGACCTTTGGGCAACTCTGGCTCAGGGCGAGATAGGGTGGGGAGAAGATGTTGGAAGATAGTCGGCCAGACCAAGCCAGTTTTCATCACAAACACCCACTTCTCAAAGATCCCTTCTAATATTGTCCTCCCAACTTCGTCTCGGTCTTTCCACCAGGATAGAATATAATCTTCGTTTTTTCTGCCATCCGAGCTACATGACCTGTCCACCCTAGTTGGCGCGATTTCATTATTCTTACGACATTGGGTGAGTCATGCAGTCCGTGAAGTTCTTCATTATGCAGTATCCTCCGGTTCTCCAGTCATCTCGTCCCGTTTTGACCCGTATATCTTTCTAAAAAAAAATATTTTCAGACATGTAATTTATGTTCATCTGCTAGAGTCGTACTCCAACTTTCGCAACCGTGAAGTATTACCGGCAGAATAACCGTTCTGTATAATTTTAATTTCCTTGATATTAATCGAAATATTTTTTACTGAGTAGAAACATATGCTGCCCGACTAGGCGACTTTTTATTTCTTCCGTGACCTCATTTTCGCTTGTTACGTATGTTCCCAAGTATTTACATTTATTTATATTATGACCTCATCCGTAGTGTCGGATTGGCTATAAGGGAAGCCGAGAAATTTCCTGATGGGCCGGCGCTATGTGAGCCTGTCTGTGCCAAGTTATATATTAAATTTTATTATATTTTACAAATTAACAGAAAGATTAAAAATAAAATTTCGGACATATGTTAAGACTAGTTTACCATTACGGGCCCATTTCAGTCAGAAATATTCAAAACGTAACACGCCGGTCAACAAATTTTAAATACAAAAGCCTCAGTACAACCGTCGGCCCACACAAGAGTCCACAATATCATACTCAAGTTTTGATAAACAGTGAACTTTTAAGAAGAGTGACATTTTGTTTAGGTATCCATATTAAGGAATTGTCATATTCGTCCAGATGGCCTGGGACCACATATAATATGTTCACAATAGAGTAAGCTACCCTACTCCATTTTTGAAGGAAATACTAATCTTCACAATGAAAGATTGACACCGTGCATCATTTCACTTACGGAACCGGTGGTCGTAATTGAATCAGTAGTTGCAAGATGGAAATAAACGCCAAAACGGCGGAAGTCATTTTCTAGCGCCAAAAGTCTCCCAATGAATAGATTCAACGTTTCAGAGGCAAGAAAGTAATTCTGTATTGTATTAAAAAACCCTTATTTCGAACTGCCGTTTTGTATCTATTCAATAAGCAATGTTTCACGCAAAAACATGACTTTTTTTCGTTTTTGCGTTTATTTCCTTCTTCCAACTACTGATTCAATTTTAATTCCCGTCTGGCTCATGTGACTACTTCTTCGTTTGTTAGGCCGTAATACTAATTACCTTTCCTGCATCACCTTTTTAATAATTTCTTCGTATCCCGCCCACATTTTGAAAGTACAAGCAGGTAATCCTCGGAATGAAAAATGTATATGCTTTATAATTTTTCACAGTGTTTTCTTCACCTAACAATCCACGCGAAAAATTACACATCGTTTTTTTCATGTACTTATCGTGGCTCAGTGACAAGATATGGGGGTAATAATTGGATACTGCTTATTAATGAGATAAAAAGATAATCGATTGTACGGTTTCCGTGTTCTCGAATATCGTAGAACTTTCAGGTGAAAGAACGATAAAGTAAAGCAGCATCAGTTAATACTAGACCGAATTATTAACTTTGTGAAATTAATCAGCAAACGAGGTTTTACTTACAGCGGCCATAAAAATGAAACTACTTTGACACTAAGGAACGAATTTCTGAATAATGGTAACTTCTTGGAACTTGTTATACTTCCGTCAAAATACAACGTAATATTGAAGAACTACCTGGTTAAACTTGAAAGCATTTATCAGCAGTCTTGAAAATCGGTTTCTCAAACTCGGTAAAGTTTTATTAACGTTATTGAATCCGAAGGATTTCAACTACGCGAGAAAACAATTGTACTAGAAACTAGAGGATCCCTCAAGAAGGCATCGGAAATCTTTCCTACGCGGTTTCCTTCAGCAGTTTCAAGAAACCAGGAATGTATGATAACCAAATAAGTTACAACAGACGAACTGACAAGTAAAGCTATTGATGGTTCAAACTGCTTTTTCGACCAAACTTGGTAGAGAGGTAAGGTACATCAGGACACCACCAGAAAACACGATTAAAAGTGCTTTCGTCCATAAAGACGGGCGCAGAGGCTAAAGTTTCATGCATAGGAACAAGTACTGATAGTGTGACCTAAGTCGGAAAACAAACGTTTATTTGTGAAAGGTTTGAAATATTGGAAAACAAATACACATGAATGGATACCGGGTCCATGTGCTATCTTTTAAAGGATACGTTTGCCATGGCCGCCATCTTAAAGTCGACCATCTTGAATCTTCCTTGATTAAAAAATAGGAAGAGGGTCATGAACATAAGCTGCAACAAAGGCCTTTCATCGTGTTTATAACTTACTGTCTGTTAGTTTAGTGATGTGAAACGAAGTGATCTTGGCCTTGAAACAATGTTCTTCCAACAGGGAAAAACACTAGTCAGGATAATCGACCCGGGGTTTAAAACTTGGGCGTACAATTCGGATACCAGCAATGTGAACTACACCACCCGAATTGCAGTGTTAAAAATGGTAGTCCATACCAATCCGGCACTACTCATCCCTAATTATATTAATGCGTTTCGTCTTGTTATAATGTATTTAGTTTTATCCATGTTTACCTGTAGACCTATCTCATCGCACGCATCTACCAAGTCATTGATGTTGCTTTGTTGTGTATCTATATCGTCCCTATTGATCAATTCATTGTAGACAAGCAGCTAATATATAAACGACCCGAAGTAATTATCAGTGGATTTTTAGATCACTTAGCACAAGTTGTGGACATAAGCGTAATGCCAAACATAAAATCCAACAAAAATAACTTTAAAATAACATATAAAGAAAGGTTCAACAATGGTAACTTGGCATATTTCCGTTGCCTTTTAAGCAAAGAAAACTGGAGGGAAGTAGTTATTCAAAAGGATGTTAACGTAGCTTGGAAATGTTTTCTTGATACCTTTTGTTATTACTTTAATGTGGCATTTCCCGTTGTAAAATGTACAATATAGGAAAAGCCCAAACCTTCCATATCGAACGGCATCAGGATATCAAGTCAAAAATTAAGATTTCTAAATTTGCAAAGGAAAAGAAGTAACTTATCAATCGAGTCCGAAAGCTATTACAAGAAATATAATGCAATATATAAGAGGGTATTGAAAGTAGCAAAAAAAAAAAAAACTACACAATGACAGAATTCTCAAACACACAGATAACAAAACAAAAGCGTTGTGGAATCTAGTACACAATGAACTTAATATTAACAGAAGCAGACAAATAGATAATCTCGAAATATGTCATAATGATACAGTCGTACATGACCCCAGTACAATTGTGGATATATTTAATAATCACTACGTTAATTTGTCAGAAAAATACACAGACGATCCCTAACATCTAGATTGAAAACAGTGCCAAACTGTTTTCTCCTCCCAGTTAATGTTAGTGAAGTAACAAAAGTAGTAAGGAAAATGAAAAACACATTGTCAGCAGGTATTTATGGCATACCACCAAGTATTATAAAGGGTAACGTAGAACTAATTTCGTATCCCTTAACCGCACTTATCAATCTGTCATTTGCTGAAGGCAATTTTCCAGATGCGCTAAAAACAGCAAAATTAAAATCTATATATAAGAAAGGAGACAAAAAGAATATAGAAAACTGTAGGTCTATCTCCTACACTCCTTCCTACCTTCTCAAAAATTGTCGAAATGACAATGAGTGTGCGTTTAACATCCTTCGTCCAAAGAAACAACTTGATTACAAATGACCAGCATAGCTTCTTGAAAGGTAAATCAACAGAAACAGTTATCTATGATTTCATGGGAACAGTACGCAAAAATCTGGGTAAGAAAGATAAATGTATAGGTGTTTTTCTTGATCTCTCTGAAGTTTTTGATTTAGTACCACATACAGAACTACTCTCAAAACTACAGAACTATGGAATAAGAGGGATCGCCTATAATTGGTTTTACACCTACTTACTAAACCGTAAGCAAACAGTGGAAATAACACATTATAACAAGGAAAATAACAAAATCTCTCAGCACTTATCGGAAAGGCGATCAATCTCTTGCGGAGTACCGCAAGGGTCACTCTTAGGACCTCTTTTATTAACGATCTCCCCTATAATATTCAGCCAGCTAAAACCACACTGTACGCGGACGATACAGATATAATATTAAAAGCTAATAATCATGAACAAATCAAAGAAAACTTAAATGAGACTATGTCAAAACTGACTAATTGGGTCACACTAAAAGTTAATGCTGAAAAGACACAAATAATAAATTTCCACCACTCGCGTAACAAACACACACGAACAACAAAGATTAAAATCGCAAACAAGGCAATAGAATTCGTAAAATCAACAAAGTTTTTGGGTATATGGATACAAGAAAACATTATCCTGGGATAAGCATATATCAGACCTTAGCAAGAAACTAAACCGTGTTCAATATGCAATTATGATTCTTAGAAATGTACTGAACGATTCTACTTTAAGAATGATGTACTTCAGCTTATTTTAGACGCACCTAATGTGCGGCATTATATTTTGGGGCAATGCAAGCAAAGCCAATAGCATATTTAAAATACAAAAACAAGTTATCAGAATCATAACACGTGCTAAACCTAGAGAACATTGCAGGTCAATCTTTAAAAAGATCTGTATACTTTCACTACCTTACCAGTAGATACTTAACATACTTGTATTTGTTAAGAAACACCTTGAAGTTACGCTAAATTGTGTAGGGGACCAACACAGTTACCCCACATAGCAGAGTACGTCCCTGGGACGTCCCATTTAGATCCCATTACCGTCAGAATGGTCCTGCTCCCATAGCGATGTCCTAAGGACGTCTGTGGGATAACTCTGTGGGCAATACAAACAGTTCATCCCATATGGAGGTCCCCTGGATTTCCCCCGGAAAGCCGTGTGGGATTACCTACCTGGAATTTCTATAAATTAAATCGACCTTACTATTATTATTATTTAATTAATTATAACTATACGAAGGATATGGCTTCGTATAGTTATACGAAGGATTAATTATAACTATACGTCCCATGGATGTAAACGGGACTTAAAGAGAACGTCCTACAGACGTCCCGATATCCTGCCAGGAGATCCGTCAGATATCCCTGGGACGTCATGTTGCTATGTGGGACTCTACTAGAAATAGATTTATCCTTAGGGGAACATCGTAGTGTCTTGTATGAAAAGGGACGCAAATACACTGGTATTGTTTTATATAATAAACTTCCTAGCTGTATAAAGTCTCAAAACACACTTAGCCAATTCAGAAAAGAACTGCAGTCATTTGTGTTATCTCATTGTTTTTACATAGTAAAGGAATATATGGAGTGTTATTTTTTTTTTGTAAACGTTGCATTAAAAAGGTATATACAAAGGAGATAAATACTGATAAATGTAACTATTGTAATGTATAATTAGTATCAGAGGTGTTATACCCTACAATTGCTGTATATCTTGTGTAATAATTCACTTTATTTTTAAGTTTTTTTTTTTTTTTTTTTTTACATTCTGTTTGCTGTTTTGTAACATCTTAGTTTTTATAGTATTCTGTTATATTTTTTCATTCATCTATATATAATTCTTTGTTATAACAGTGTAACTGATATTGTACATACTTTGTATGTTTTATGGTCAACAGAATGGAATAAAATCTTATCTTATTAAATCTACATAATTTACTTCAAGTATTTGTTATACAAGTTTTCTTTTCTTTGTAGTGGATTCTCATTGGTCGAGGATGAAGCTGACACGAGCACAGATGCATTGATTTCCCGAATGGTTAGTCTTAGCATCAACCCACAGGAACATTTTGTGCCGGTGAGTGTTCAAATTTGATTTCAACTCAGTTGTATATATATATATATATATATATATATATATATATATATGTGAACGCGAAAAAAAAATCACTAAATTAGAGAGGGGCCCCACATTGACCAAATAAAAACAAGTTTGATTCTTTTTGTGTTGTTTGAATGTAATAGCTTACACATAAGATCGGTTTAAATAAACAGTAGTCTTAGAGGTCAAGCGTTAAAATAATGACTATTACAGAAAAAGGGGGAAAGGGTAAGCAGATATTCAAAACTGGCAAACAGCCTCAGTTTTAATTCAAACAGGCAAACGGTCTTCATTCAAAGTAACAAAAATCAAGAATTTTAAAGCACCTACTTAACTGTAAATTCAATAACGAAATTCAAATACTCCAAGATTGTAAATTCAAAGAATTCCAAGGAATAGGGAGAACCCTGCGTTTGTTCTTTCTTGGATCTGCACAAGGAATCTGAAAATGATTCACTCAAAATGACTGTTAAATCTATTATGAATTTAGATAAACAATATATACAGGCTGTCCCAGTCATACGCAAAAACGTCGGAAGATATTTTATCACACCAAAATAAGAGTAAGGGCTATTTAGGATACCTTGTTTGCACCTAAACTAAAATGTAAAAATATTTGTCACCTACGTTTATTTGTTTACGAGACAGGAAATTAGAAATTTTGCGTTCTACGTGTGCTCAATTTGGCAGCCATTTAGAAATCTGTTTTCATACTCGGTTTTAAACTCTAACGAGTGTAGCACGTTGATTTCGATCCTAGCGGCCGACCATCCTGACCGATGTTTTTCCAAGTTTTTTCTCAGTCACACCAGACAAATGCCGGGATGACCTTCAATATAAGCCCTGGCAAAATCCTGTTCCCCTCCCCTATCCCAGCCTGAGCCTTAGATACCTAAAGGCCATAAACAAAATTCAAATTCAAGAAATTTTGAGAAATGTTGATTTGTCTTATTTATTTATTTAGTGACAACACAACAGGCAATGGCCTAATTATAGTGTTAAGCTTTACAAAGTAATTGTACAGAGTTTTGTTGTATTGAGAATATATTATCTAAAATGCTACAAAATGTAAGGGCGCTATTACACTATCGAGCTTGGTGATCAGCTATCTCGACTGTAATTCCCCACTAGGCGTCGAGGAAATTTAGTCCCTACAAATGTCGTCCAGCCTGTTCGACGAGCCTGGCCTTGCTTACGCACATGTTATATGTTCGGACAATAAATTGCATAATAGGACTGAAAGGGCGTTTAATTTCTGTTTTGTAATGAAAATGAAACAACTATTGTAAGCAGTTGAACCTGATATGTTACTTAGGGTCAATGCGGATCGTAAAAAAAAAAAAAAAAAAATGACTGGCTTTGTGTGTTCGCCTCAATGGGTGCCAAATTGAGCATACGTTATAGGACGTCAAATTTCAAAATTCCGAATTCCTAATCTCTAAATAAATACACGAAGTGATTTCACATTGGAATCCTTTGGAACATTTTACTCTTAATTGATATTTCACACGGCCTCTTTCCTATTTTAAATTCTCGAGTTGAGTCCATGATGGAGACCTTCACCCATTGTCATTACCCAAAGATTGAAGTTTCTTCAGACTAATCTCTGTAAAAGTAAGCACAAATAGATTTATATATAAACTTATTCAAAATTGTCAAAAAAAAGTTGGGTCTATGGCTGTCATTTTCGTGCTTTATATACTAAAATTGAGTTAAAAATAATATTTCCTGTAAATATCGACTGCTTAGCCGAGGTGGTTTCCTTGTTAGTACAAGGATATATTGTTACATTAACAGAATATTGGTTGATTTTGCTTTCGCAAAATTGTTCAGAACTTCATCAAAAGAGACTTCATGGGTAAGGTTGTTTTCTATGTGTGCTAAAGAAAGCGAAAAATTACTTAAAGTCTGAATGTATTTACGGCCTTTAATCCGGGGCTAGGGTAGGAACAAGGATCCAGGGAGCAATCTGGTCAAGGCCTAAGTTGAAGATAGCATCCACTTCCAGGCATTTACCTGTCATGACTCAAGAACGGGTCTGGAAAATCCTTCTGAGGATGGTCCGTCGCTGGTATCGAAACTAGGCCCTTCCGATTGCAATACTAGCGCACTACCAATTAAGAAGCTATGGCGGCTTGATACGAAAAAGAAATCGCTCTTTCTCCAGCTGCAAGCCTAGCCAAGTTGTAATTCTACGCATCACTGAAAAACTACGTTCACCACCTGCGCTGTTGTAATTTGATTCCATCATTGCTATTTCAACTTTCATTTGGACTTGAAGTAAAGTTCAATCAACGCCAAAAGGACCCGAGTATTGAGCAAGAAATGAAATAGTTCCTTCAAACGAAAGATTGCAAAAATCATTTATACTTTATTACAAATTCCAAGTCTCTAAACCTTGTTTTAAACTTACTTGTGACTGAGTCAATTTTGTGGAGGAATACAGACGCTCTCCAGTGAACTTCACAATGCATCTTGATATTCTTTCTGTCCGGTCGTAGTATTTCAATATAGAAATCAGAAAGTGGAGAACTATAGTAGTGCCAATATGTCTCGCCATCTGATCTTACTTTTGACGCGCTGCTGTCGTTTGAAAGAATTTCGCATCCTCTTACCACCCGTAGAGCTATGTTGCCACACTTCGCAACATGAACTTTGCCTTCAGTCTTATGAGGGAGTTGAAAAACAAACGGTACACACACCTTCCCATTTTCCTTATGTGCTGCTGAGTGAATTTGAGATAGAGGAAAATCTTATTCTCGCCCTGTGCTCATAATTTCAAAAACAATACAGGTAAAACATTAAAAGGCGAGAAACACGATTACTAATTAAATACCAATTCGAAATTCCAGAATACCGACATTCCGGAATGTCGGAATTTCGGAAAGTGGGAATTCTGAAATGTGTGAATTTCCGAATGTCGGTCATCACCACCAAATGATAGAAGTTTGAATTTTATTTATGTCCTTTAGGCACCTAAGGCTCAGGTCGGGATAGGGTAGGGGAAAGAATTCGGGAATGTGTTGGCCAGGGCCTATGTTGAAGATGCCACCCAGGCATTTGCCTGGTGTGACTGAGGGAAAACCTCAGTCAGGATGGTTGGCCGCTGAGATCGAACCGACGACCTCCCGAATGCTACGCCAATCAAATGATAGAAAAGAACGGTCCACCGCCAACAGGCAGTACAAGACATGCTATTTTGAGTACAATTAACTCTTGCTGGCTAAGATGTAAAACAGTGTAGAAAAATCTTACGATCAACGCCTGAGCCTGAGGTGCTTAAGGGCCATAAATAAAATTAAAATTCTTGTGTTAAAATTTTATTTCGGAAAGTCAGAATTCCGAATTTGAATTACAATTTAAGGTCTGGAGCATATAAGTTTTAGGTAACTTTTGCAGAGAGTTGATGGAGTATGATAGGATGATTGGTGATATGAAGAAAGTGGGGAGAAACTGAAGAACCCCAAGGAAACCCATGCACACGGTGTTTGTCCACCACAAAACTCACATAGCGAGAAGAGGAATCGAACCGACGACCTTAAGCGCAAAAGCTTTACCATTGAATCACTGACTTTCCGAATTCCGGAATTCCTAACACCCCTAGTAGACCCTAAATTTCCAGAAGCAGCTGTTCTCTCCGTTTCTCATTGTATGGGAAAGATCCAGTGACCTGAACTTTTCTCATCGTCATAAAACATCATCACTTCGCTCATTATTTTTCTTCCCTCCCTGCGTACCACAACATTCTCCTTTTAAGCCATCCTTATTTCAACTGAACCTCTTGTTATATTTGGCAATAGCGTTACACATTCAAGACTCCCTCGGTTATCGCCTCGCTGAACCCTTATTGGCTCAACGCGTGGGTGTGTGTTTTAGTTCGCATTTTTGGCACAGCTCAAGTCATCTTGGCAGCACTATAGTTCTTTTTCTTTCCTGCTAGGCTCAAGGGAAATGGTATTTTCTTCTATTGCAGACCTTGTGATTTTTAAATATACACCATTAAAGGACCCTGCACAAATCTTACGAGAAATGGTTCCCCGTCAAATGACTTGAAATGTTAGTATGCTGTAGAATGAAACAAAAGACTCCGTGGGCGTAAAGTCGAAAAATCAATAATTTCTGAGTTACGAGCAAAATTATATACTTAAATGGTGAACACTTGGAGATCTTTGCGTGACCTTGAATTATAATATGCATCTTCACGTTTGTCATTTTTTTCTTGATCAATAACGAAGTAAACTTGTTACAATTCGTGTTCTTGTACGTGATGGAGTTAGTGATTTAAAGACCGGGAAAAATTTATTTTCCATGAAAAAAAACAAAAACAAAAAAAATATTTTTTTTTTATCATGAGTATTCCCTACTTAGCACACCTTACGCATTTCTTGTTTAGGTTTAGTAAAATTAAATGTTCATACATTAAAAATGTACCAAAAACTTTCTATTTACATTACGAATGCAATATGTCTCATTAGTGCCCTTGTACACGAGATGAAAATGTTTATAAGGGACAGTGCCAATAAAAAAAAAAAAGTATATTTTTAACAAGAATAATATTTTAACTAATCATTGATCATCAAATAATGTTAGGGATCCCCAGTCATTTTGTCCACTAATCAAATATTGACACATGTTGCTTAAGGATTATTTCTAGAAGTAATATTTCTTTTCTCGTAATTTACAGCCTGTGTTAAGGACAGTTGTTCTACCATCGACGTTACGAAGATCGAGGAAACTCAAAGGACGTGCTTCCAAAAGGACGCAAAAGGTAATACTTAATTGTATTTTTTTTTTTTTTTATTATTGTTTTTGTTTTTGTTGTTCGTTGTAATGACCTGTCAGCGTTTGTAACCAACTTAAAAACTTACATAATACTTATTGACATAAAAGATGTGACTTCTTAACGTGGTTCAAAACCAAACGTGTCTACCAAACCATTTATATGCAAACATGCTTTCATATTACCTACTGCTAACAGTTATCCTGAATTATTCCCGATTTATTCCTAATGTCATTTACTCATATTACTCAGTGTTGAGCATCCTGCTGGATTACCCCTACCCCAATACACCATGTCATTATTAGTTTATATTGTTCTCCTTAATACTGATTTTCTACCTTCCAAAGCAGTACATCATTTCAGTCAGTTTGCTACTTCTCTTCAAAATGACCACACCTTCACATGGCTGTTCTAAGTACATTTATGATTGAAATCGAACTAATCGTTTTCTTGAATTCCTAATTAAGTAATTTTTCAAATAGTGAAACTCCACCCCACATAGCAAAATGACGTCCCAGGGATATCTGACGGATCTCCTGGCAGGATATCGGGACGTCCGTAGGACGTTCTCTTTAAGTCCCGTTTACATCCATAGGACGTATAGTTATAATTAATCCTTCGTATAACCATACGAAGCCATATCCTTCGTATAGTTATAATTAATTAAATAATAATAATAGTAAGGTCGATTTAATTTATAGAAATTCCAGGTAGGTAATTCCACACGGCTTTCCGGGGGACATCCAGGGGACCTCCATACGGGATGAACTGTTTGTATTGCCCACAGAGTTATCCCACAGACGTCCTTAGGACATCGCTATGGGAGCAGGACCATTCTGACGGTAATGGGATCTAAATGGGACGTCCCAGGGACGTACTCTGCTATGTGGGACGGTTCGTGCCGAAGAGAAATTGGACCAAAGGCCCTGTGTGCGTGGGTTTTTTCGAGAAGTCGGGCTGTCCTGGAAGAGTTCTTCTATTTTCTTCATTCCACCGATTCTCGCACCGTTATCCATTCGGCCAAAGAAAAAAAAAAAAAAAAAACGAAAGGTCTTAAATATTCTAATTCAGATGTACCTCCACAAATCAGCATGAGTATTCTTTTTAAAACCTTGCTTCATGTTCTCACGACGTATATCATGGAATTATAGATTTTTCCAAAGTATGGGCTAAGAATCGCAATATAAAGAAAGGAAACAAGGAGAAAAAAGTATAGAGAAGTGGAAGAATTGGAGAAAATATCCTTTCACTTTGGAAACATGTTTGGCTATCCAGAGTAACAACGTTGTGTTTTCTCTATCATTGTTGTTCATATATTACTTTCTTTTTCTTTCTTTATACTACGAGTCTACTGTTTGTTGCTCTCAGGAAGAACTTTACCATTTAAAAGTAGTGAAACATGTTAGGGACACGTCGTATTTAATCAATAGGGGCAAAAACGATAAACAAAAAGATAAGTAAATATATTTTATTGTAGCCCTCGGTAAAAATTATATTTTTTTAGTATACAAATAAAGCTTAAAAAAAAATAATTCAATTGAATGCTGGGATGTACCCACGCCTTAGCAAACTTTAAACCATTCTTTAAACATTTTAATAATAAGATTTTGTGCTGACATTATATTAATAACTACTCATGGAGAATTGTATCTTGTTCATTTAAATATATTCTTATAATAGCCGCCGGCCTGGTAGTCGTGCGGGTTGAGGCGCCAAGCCAGCAACTCGAAGGTCCCGGGTTCGAACCCCGGCTGAGGCATGGATGTTTGTGGATTTTAGAGACTTAACAGCTAATGGGCTCGAGACGGGCCGAAGTTATTGGTTACTAAAATGGCCCCAAAATACAAAATTTACCATTTTGTGTCTTATACTAGCCAAAGTATACTGATTCGCCGTAGCATTCAGGAGGTCCTGGATTCGATCCCAGCGGCCGACCATACTGACTGAGGTTTTTCCAGTGTTTTCCTCAGTCACTCTAGGCAAATACCGGAATGGCACGTTCAACGTAGGCCCTGGCCGACACCTTCCCGAATCCTTTCTCCTCCCCCTATCCCGGCCTGAGCCTTAGATACCTAAAGGCCATAAATAAAACTTCAAAAAAGGATAGTATTTAGGTGAGCTGAGCTGATTGTAAATAAGATTGCGGAGTTGAGAATAAATCTTCTAAAATGCAGATTCTGTGCATGATCTTCGCTTCTGGCGTACTCTTCAAGCCGTTGGGCAAATAACTTATAACAGAAGAAATAAACATGAAGTGGTTGACACTATCGTGTTATTTTTAGTGGAATTACTTTGACTTGCAGATCAACATAAGCAGACAACGCTTGTGTTGGCAAGCTGCTGCCGGTCTGCCCGGACCATGAATCTAGCAGAAGCAGGGATGGTCCGCGTAGAAACACGCGCCTCGTTTTATACCCAGAAGGTACCTTCTATAAGTTCTCGAATGCGTTTTTTTTTTTTTTTTTTTAATGCAATGCAACATGCATGCCGGTGCTTTTCGTGTCTTTACCCTAGAAATCGACACACATATGTGGTTCTGAATGCATGTTCCGACAACTTACGAAACAAAACCTTCCATATGTGTTCTATCTGTGCTACACCGCATGCTTGGTGAAAATTTGGGGCGATTCGAGGTGGCAAAGTTGCAGAGTTCGCTTGTAAGACTACGAACAACAGTTCAAAATCGCTGATTTCAATCACTTTTCGCCGGTCTGAAAGCTTTCTAGTATATTTCCAACTTTTTCAGAAGAAACAAACCATGCTGTGAGATGAGACGAAACAATGGATTAATTTAATACAATGACCATTTTGCAAAAGTGGCATAAAAAAAAGAGCACAATAATACTGATAATGAAAATATTTTTAAAGAAGTGTATGAATATGAGAGTCTCAATATGGTAAAAATTAGGCAGACTAATTATATAAATTAAGAATTATTATATATTATGTATCTTTATTACACAGAGACAAAAACTCGCGTCTCATTTAGCCCTCAGTGCCTGTGCAGTTTTTTTTATTCCACTAACATTTCAATTCGACTTCGAATCTTCGTCAAAGTATAAATAGAAGGAAGAGAAAAAGTCAGGACAGAGTTATGTCAGTTGTATGTTTTTCTGCTTTGCTCTATCTTCGTTTCCTTGCGTCTGTAATTTGACGATGATTTGAGATCGAAAAGTTAGTGGAATAAGAAATACAAGTACATAAGCGATTACTAGGAATATATCCGTGTAAGCACACTATTCTAATAGATAGTCCCTTAACACAGCATCCGTTTAAAAAATCAAGTTTTCATTAAGATAGTTCTAGGACATAATTGGGGTTATCGGACACGTAAAAGGAATAAAGTAAGAAACTGAAATACGAAAGAAACGTCTGCACAGAAGAATAACAACGGATGTCGTGGTAAATACGCGTTACCAACATGTTGGTTTGCTGAGTCGAAATATCTGTGTTCTCAATAACTTGCCTAGCAAAGAGAGCTTTATTGTTATTATAAAGCATGCTTGTTTGGCGATGCCGTTGATGTAAGAATCTGATCTGTGGCTAAAGTAGAATGAAATTATAGTGTGGTTACTGCCATGTTACCCTGGTGTCACTGGCTATCTTGATTGTCACTTTGAGACGTTGAAAACATTGCAGTTCTCTTGGTTGAAGGCATTGTGACTACACAAAAGTTTGTGCAACTTCTTATTGTAGATAGCAGAGTGATGGGGAATAGTAGTGTTGACGTCTTTCTCTCTTGTTAGAATTAACTATTCCAAGTTCAACCACAGCCGGCAGCAGGACTCGAATATGACTGCCTCTCCATTACCGATTTGAAGTCCGTGACGTTAGCCACAGGACCATGGGGCTACTTACAGTTTCTTATATAACCGTGGGGAGGGAATAAGGAAGTTAGCTACCATGGCCTCTATTTACGAATAATAGTTGATATTGTGCCTGCCTGGATTCGCCTGGCGGGACTGAGAAAACAAAACTTGATAAGTCAGCAAGATTGGCATGAGAGGTGCTTAAGTCCAGGCATCCTCCCCAGTACTCACTTGAAGCCAAAGATCGTGACTTTTCACACATTTCATGCCATATTTTTTTTAAAGGACGAAGTTCAGTTTTCGCCAACTGTGTAGTCGGGTGATTTGGAAAGAGAAAACATGAGAACTAAAAAATAAAGACGCTGTACAGAGTTATAGTCTGTCGAACATGTGAAGTATCTAGCTGAAAGTTAAGTTGTCCTTTAGTGTACTTTTGAAGAAATTAAATTACTAGTTTATATTACACTCCTCTATAAGTTTCATACTTACAAGGAAGGGTACCCAGGTGTAACACGCCGATTGTGATAAGATTTCACAGGCATAAAGAACATCGAAAAAAGAAGCAACACGTATTTTTTTTTATATTGGCCAACAACCGCATTGAAAGGGTTGTAAATAGCGGCATAAACATGGGGTCAAAATGAGATTATGTGGAATATTGCGAGAACGAGAACAGATATCGGAAAAGGTTAAATGTACGAAATACTACCCATTTTCGATGCAAGGCAATGAAGTAGAACGCACCCATGCGAAGAAAGCAGCCGGAAATGGACCAATCACGTGTACAACATTGCCACAATGTGCCACGAAAATGAGCGAAGAGGGTGGCAAGGAGCAGGAAGAAACGAAAACGGAAAATACGTGTTTTTGCTTTGGTTGCATACGTCGTCCGTATGCAAAAGAGTCGCAGATTCATCTCACTGCACGAAGATGGGAGAACACGCAGGAAGCATGCAAGCGCCGTGCGTATAGGCAACCAGCGATACAGTACTGCACACTGGGTGGTATATATCGCGTAATAGGAACAACAGTGAGATGCATGCTGGAAACGAAAATGTTTGTGGGCAGTAGTAACACAAAAACAAAAATGCATTGCACAGTAGAATGTAATAGCAGGTGGTCCACATATGTAAGATAAACAACACCCAAAGCAAAAACACGTATTTTCCGTTTTCGTTTCTTCTTTCTTCCTGCTCCTTGCCACCCTCTTCGCTCATTTCCGTAGCACATTATGGCAATGTTGTACACGTGATTGGTTCATTTCCGGATGTGTTTTCTGCGCATGGGTGCGTGCTATCTCATTGCCTTGGGTCGACTATGGGTTGTATTTCGTACATTTAACCTTTTCCTATATCTTTTCTCGTTCTCGCAATATTCCTCACAATCTCATTTTGACCTCATGTTTATGCCGCTATTTGACCATTTCAATGCGGTTGTTGGCCGATATAAAAAAAAAAAACGTGTCGCTTCTTTTGCGATGTTCTCTGTGTCTGTGAAATCTTATCACAATCAGCGTGTTACACCTGGGTACCCTTCCTTGTTAGATCATATTTTAGAAATTTCAAGCGATTTGTCGACATTGTACTGTGAAAACTTTGTTGTAGTTAGTGTAAAAGTAACATTATTTACGTTAAAAAACATTGATGAGTTAGAAATTAAAAAAGTAAGTATTCCTTTTCTTCTTGCAGGACAATCAGAAACACCAAAAGCGAGGAAGCAAGTGAGAATAATGGTGAGGGTCGGCAGGTGCTTTATTGAGAATTATATTTTTCTGTGGTTCGGTTCTCAGGGATCTGCTCCTGGTCAATTTGACCGTCCAGCAGGAATTGCATGGGACAGAGGGCGAATTGTAGTCGCCGACAAAGACAATCACAGAATTCAGATCTTTACATTTGAAGGACTTTTTCTTTTAACGTTTGGCGAGAAGGGAAATAAACCGGGCCAGTTTAATTATCCGTGGGATGTTGCAGTCAAATAATTGTAACTGACACACGAAATCACCGTATTCAGCTTTTCACACCAGAAGGCCAATTTATCAGTAAGTACGGGTTTGAAACAACAAATTCAATGTGGAAACACTTTGATTCTCCGAGGGGAATTTGTTTCAGTCATGAAGGCTATGTAATAGTAACAGATTTTAACAATCACCGTCTAGTCGTGATTGATCCTGACTTTTTATCTGCAAGATTCTTAGGTAATGAAGGATCGGAGACTAAACAATTTCTTCGCCCTCAAGGAGTAGCTGTTGATGATGAGGGTCATATTATTGTGGCAGATTCTAGGAACCATAGAATTCAGATTTTCGAGCCGAATGGTAGTTCCTTGTGGGAATTTGGTACTCCCGGTACAAGACCAGGTGAAATGGATCGCCCAAGTGGAGTTTGTTTGTCTCCAGATGCAAAAATAGTAATCGTTGACTTTGGAAATAACCAAATTCAGGTCTTCTAATCATAAAACCTGGCTGAAGAGGAAGACTATTTTACAGCGCCCTTCCCATAATCATAAAGTGACAACAAACAGGGATATTTAAATGAGATAGGATAAGTGTTATGTGAAACTTAACTCAGGTAAGTTTTTAGTATAACTTCACGTGTTCGAAAAAAGGTATTTTGAGAGCTATATTCAATATTCTCAACTTTTGTAATAAAATGTTTCATATTTTAATATCTGCACAAGAAGTTCTTAGTTAAATGTTTGAGTAAAAACAACATATGTGTGTGTATAGCTATGTGTGGATCTGTAATATATGCAGTACTCAAAAGATTATAAGGTCAAAGGCTTTGTATTGAGTTTTTAATTAAAATCACTACCTCAGGGATAATGCAACGCTCATGTTTCATATACACTAGCGTGCACCATTTACGTTGATGCACTTCCTTGATGTTAAAGAGAGTTATAATAAGTTGCTGTTATTTTTCCCAGTAGTCTTAATGATCATCTCAGGTTACCATCTTTAATAATCAGAAGTATTTATTATATATATAAAGATATTATATATATAATATTCACAAGATTTCCTGGGAAAGAAATATGTAGAAGCGACATCGCACTGAAAGTTTATTTCATATGTTCATATATTTTATTCCGTATGATAGGAAGGTTTGTTTTTGGTAAAGTATATGTTCTGTTGAAAAATATGTATATGTATTTTACGAAGTTTTACACGTGAATTGAACTCATTTGTAAGTCATGGGTAAGGATTCTGCTATACAATCAATATTTTAGTAATGTATGTGCCATAAGTTTCACGAATGAGTGCAAGAGAAGCATTTATCTTAATTACTTTAAATTGTAATTTTCTTTTGTTTCAATGTAAATTTTATATGTAGATTAACACAGCTATAATTGTAAAAATAGAACCAGAAAGAGAGTCTTTCTGTTGATGTTTCTCATAAGAATTTTATTGTGTCTGGTTATGACTAGTTTAATAAGCAACTTGTTTGCATTATTGGATGAAAGATACTGAAGAATTATTTCTTTCTTTGTAAGTACATGATCGTCAGTAATCATATTGCTGTAATATTTTGAGTGATAGCTAAAGAAACGAAACGCATAAGAGTACGTACGTTTGTGTGTTTCAAAATGAGAGGCGGTACTTATTTTTTTCTTGTTAATGTTATGTAGTTCTGAAGAGTATAATTTATACAGGGTGTCCCAGTCATATACGCAAAAACATCGGGAGATGATTTGTCACATCAAAATAAGAATAAAAGTTCCTATAAACATGGGTCTGATTTCGCTTCGTTTTGGAGATACAGCGTTTCCAACTTGGAGCCCAGAGTCGACACCTTACAATGGAAATAAAATGAATAATTCCCAATAAAACAGAAACGATACATTGAATGAAAATTTCACTTGCTGAAATTTGTTCCTACCAATATAATACATATGGGAAGTGAAAACACTGTCACGGGATTGCCAGTGTTGTCAACCTGGTATAACATTATTTTTTCAAATGGCACTACGTCGTTTTATTTGGTATTTGGCATCCTCTAGTGATAATAAATAACCCATGTAAAACACACACCGCAGTGTTGCAAACTGTGGATAGAATATCTTAAAAAGTATAGTTTGTATAAAATGGCGAAAACTCTTTCTGTCTTATTCATAGTTTGTAACACTGGGGTCTATGCTTTACATATGTTATCATCCCTAGAGGATGCCAAATATTCAGTAAAACGACGTAGTGCCATTTAAAATTTTTTTAATGTTATACCGGGTTGGCAACACTGACAACCGGTGACAGTGTTTTCACTTCACATATGCACCATGTTGGTAGGAACAAATTTCAGCAATAGAACTTTCAATTCAATGTATAGTTTGTGATTTATTCAGAATTATTCATTTTCTTTCCATTATAAGGCGTTGAGTCTGGGCTCCAAGTTGGAAACGCTGTATCTCCAAAACGAAGCGAAATCGGACCCGTTTACAGGAACTTTTATTCTTATTTTGATGTGACAAACCATCTCCCGATGTTTTTGTGTATATGCCTGGGACACCCTGTATATGTATCTGTTATTGCTATCCATGAGTATATCCAGGATTATAAATTAGTATGTAAAGGGCCGGTAACAAACTCTTTCTACATTTGATTTTAGTTTTAGATGTACACATTGCAGACAAATTCTTTTGTGTGCCATGTATTAGAAATTATGTATAGTAAATACATGCATATACAAACATATATTTTTTTAATGAAAAAGAGTATTGCCTCAACATTGCTTTATATTCACCTTAGTGTCACTGATAGCTAAGTTCCTCATTGTACAAGTTAAACATGTATGTGTGCGTGTGTGGAACGTTTTATACATTTCTCAGAATGTTTGCTGTTGTAGCTGCAATGATAAACATCACCGTATTATTTTTTCAGTGAGTACTTTCAAATGTGTACAGCTATGAACAAAACCATATCTTACATGTTCTTGTATAGTTTACTGTGCTATTTCTTTTAGCTTTCACTGAATTGTAAAAGTAGCCTGTAACTGCAAAACTGTTTATGGAGAAAAACAAATAGATGTAGAATACACTCGAACTAGCCTTGTACATTGCAGTACATGCGGCATTTATATCAGTTTTATCTTCAGATTTTTCTTCCTGTGTATGCTTCTTTTGTGAAAATAAACTTTTTAGAGGCTTTCTTGTGAAAATAAACTTTTTAGAGGCTTTTTTTGTGAAAAGAAATAAATATTTTGTAACAAGTTGAATCCTTGTTTTGATAAATGGTACAGGTGTGTTTTAAAGAGAAAATGAAATAATTACTAAGGAATTACATGTTTTAAAAATGTGCTTTTCCTTTATATTTATGGATATAGACGTAACTTAATATGTGAGCTGATATGCCAATATATTAGACGCCGAATATTTCCGATTCCTTAACCCGTTGGGTGGTAGTGTAGTTGAGTGAACCATAGGATGTGGAGCGAATTTATCTCCGTTTGACTGTGGAGTAGATTGTAGGAGCCAGAAAGGACATTATAGCCATTGGACGTATATGTGACTTTCGGATGTACATTAGCGCCATGTCAGCAGTGTGGGCGCTCACGGCGCACGGTATGCAAGAATGGGATTGCCAGCGGGGATGCGGCGTTGGACCAACACTTCGTACGACCAACAGCCTCTCAAGCAGCAAGAACCGGCGTACGACCAACACCCCAGGGCAAAAATCTGTGTTGGTCGAACGCCGTGTTGGTCCAACGCATGTAACCCTTGCCGGCGACACAAAGGTGATAAGCACCCAATGAAAGAGAACATTACGTCAAAGCCCAATTTAGCTTAGTGCCTCGCAAGCAATGTTAACATAGTGTACAGTACATTCCGTGAGGTTAGATATTCAATGACCAACACAGGCTTCATCGTTGCGCTAGAGTATGAACATTGGGCAGTGGATGAGTGGTTCCATGCTTCCTGATTTGATGAATCACGTTTCGAGCAGACGGTCGAGTATTTGTGTGAAGACTATAGTACTACATATATATATCCATCATGTCAAGATTTTATGCTGTTGGGACCTGTGGAGCAAGCAAATTGAAGTCTGTACTAACAAATGTAACATACACATATCTCGTTGTAGACTATTTACAAACCTTTGTGCTAGCCATGTTTCTCGGTGGGAGATTGTTTATACTAGTAATCCAACGTCGTGCGTGGGTGACATAGAACTGGTCCAATGAACACACTGCAGACTTCAGATACTCGCCACATTTCAATCCCATTAAGCCCTTATGGGACTGTCCAGGTTTGTCTTGCCTTGCACTCACTGAAATCGTGGCCTGTATGCCATATTAAGTAACCGTTGTTACTCGTGACTTGCAAATTACTGCAAAGTTGCTACTTTGAGATATCAATTGTAGGGGGAGGTGGGGTGGGAACGATGAAACTATCTGGGGACTGTTTCACGAAAGTACTTGTCAACTTTTCACTCTCCAGCTTGCATTTTCGGATGACTGTATCAAGACCGCTAACCTCCCGGAACAATCTTTGTGTACTGACGACCTTTGGGTGTCGAAAGTCCACGAACAATTGAATATTGTCTTGTATAATCATATTTCTTGCACAAAATGGTAGAAAAGTGACTGAATGAGAACAAGAGTTTGTGGCGGGAGGTTAATGCTCTTGAGACAGTCCTCCGGAAATGCAAACTGAACAGGGAAAAGTTGACACGTACTTTTGTAAAACAGGCCCCTGGACTCATTTAGCAGAAGAATGAAAAATAGTTTTAAGTCCCATTGAAACACACTGAATTGTTTAAACATTCTTTTAATGTGAGCAATAATTGTTGTAGGTATATTGCACTATTCTAGTACACCTTGTGAACTAACAGATGGGAGCACTAGTTGGAAATCGACAAAAAATGGAGTTTATCGTTTTTTCCCCTGACCCTTCATTTGATAAAATCAATTAATTTTACAAAAGTGAAGCACGCACTTCTCAAAATTTCCCCTTTCTGTACTGTTAAAATGTCTGTTGTAATAATTAAAAATGGGATTGTGAAAGCATAGATCGTCAGCACTAGCGTTATGCCAGTTAAGCAATTTATCACTAGTATGTATCCTTAAGGCTGCTGATCTGTGAGGTAATCTTGAAATTTTAGTCAGTTCACTTACAAGAGGATTGTTTTACTTATCTTAGAAGTGAACTTTTCCAATTCTATTATCAGCTCATTTATCGTTGTGCTTATTTAAAAGAGTCGTACTTCACAAATATGGAATATCCTAAAGTTGATGAGTATACCTCCCATCTGACAGCCAATCTCATTATGCGCTTAAACTTCTAGCGGGTAAGTTTTAGATGAATACTACTTAATGTTATATAATCTCACTTAAAAGTCAATTTTGGGTATATTTTGTTCGTTAGGTGCAAACTTGGGACATTGGTACAAGCATTAAAAATGATTGTGGTAAAGGAGAAACAAATTCACATATCACGATACTGCTAAGAAGATTAAATGCGGTCTTCTTAGCAATATGTGAATGTTTTTGTTTCTAAAAGTGCATAAGCTGTAAATGTGGAACCCAAGGATTTTAATTACAAATTTAGCACTATAAATGTGCATTTTACTTTATATCAAATATTCCGTGTTAGTGTCGTAAAAATTCTTAATCTTGAATTACCCGTTATACAGGGTGTCCAGCAGTCTGGAAAAGTCAGGGAATTTTATTGGTCAGGTAAAATAAAATTATTTTTATATTTACCTTTAAAATAGTGTGTCGACGCCAATCCGAAAAAAATGTGATTTTAGTCTGGAAAACTGGGCAAAGTTCGGAATTTTTTTGTTATAGTCGAGAACTGGGAGCAAATGTCTATCCCTGTTCTTCCCGACAATCACGAACAGGCCTAAGCTGCATGTTACATCCCTTGCACACCATTTCATCTTTATTTGAACTTACATTCGTGATTTTTATTTCCTTACACACATTTAACTCAATTTTCAATACACAGCGTGGATCATCTGAAATAATTCGGAACATATTGCTAATAGAGCTTTGATATTTAAAATATGAACTACTAAATCCTTATAAGAATCAAATGGTAATATTTTCTAAAGTAGTGGCATACGGACAATACCTCTAGGTGGGGTCAGTTTAAAAATGTTGATGGCCTACACCATAGTTTCGTAAAGGCCAAAATGTAATTTTAATTACGAAGTGAGGCAAATTTTCACTTTGGAAACAAGCTGTGACTATGAAACAATTTTTGGTATTTCCTGCGGTTTGGCGGCTACGGTAGTTAATATGAAATACCTATGCTCTTATTGCAAAATAGAGCTTTCAAAAAAAAATACTGAATTATTAAATTGAGAACGAAGAATCAAATGGTAATATTTTCCAAAACACTGGCATACGGAGAACGCCTCTACGGAAGTAAGTATTAAAAAGCTTAAATGAAAAGAACTTTAGAACAAGTAGTGAATTTGCAGCAATTTCTGGAAGAAACAATTCTTAGTATTTTCTACGGTTCAGCACTTACGACAAGTAATGTAGCTACTACATACAATTGAGTTATATTTAATTATCTACAATAGTTCTATGGCATTTGTGATGCTCACAAGGGAAGTAATAATGAGCTCATATCGAAACCTACCGTAGAATTTCACCCACAGAAAGACCATACACAAAAAATCAGCTGCTCTTTTGAACTGGAAATATCCGAAATGGCATGCTGAAATGTCACTCGCCACTGTCGGCAATAATAAGTGCATTACCACCCCTTGTAAACTGCGTGTTAATGAGAAAAAGTGAATAACAACAACGTGGGTACATATTAGACCTAGAGGGAAGTCGCATGGTAGGGTGGACCTTGATGTCGGCCATCTTGAATTCAGGTCAAGTTTTTTAAATAGGAAGAGGGTAATGTGATACATGATTGTGGACTAGAATTTAATCAGAAAAACAATGGTGACGTTAGTTTTAAGATACGCGCAGGTGGTAAAATGTTAAAGGTATATTAATTGTTTGTTTCCGTTGTGCACAAGTCCCTTACAATACAACGCCTTCTAAACTGCGTGGTAATGATAATAAGTCAATAACAACATGGTGGATATATATGAAGTCGAGAGGAAAGTCCATGACAAGAGGGAACGTGACGGCAGCCATCTTGAATCAGACACAAATTTTGTAACTAGAAAGCATAGCGTGCGACACCTCATTTTAATAGCAAATGTTCTCACCACGCCAATGGTACGCTTGTTTTTGCTCTATCATTAACCGGTACGACGTTAGGTCTGTTTTTAATGTGCACTAAACAACAGAGGTAAGAAACTAACGATGACGAACGCTTCAAGGATTGTTCCATATGTTCTCCATTCCTGTTTATTGTTAGCCATTTGGCGTTCCAAGTCACGTCCAATCTTCAGCAAAGTGCTAACTGGAATGTTAACACATGCGCGACATATTGACGTTTGGTACACAATCACAACAACCCTAACTTCGTACTGGTTAAGGATAGAGCAAAAACAGGCATACCATTGTATTGGTGAGAACATTTGCTATTAAAATGAAGTGTCGCATGCTTTCTAGTTACAAAATATGTCTGATTCAAGGTGGCCGCCGTCACGTTCCCTCTTGTCATGGACTTTCCTCTCGACTTTCTTATATATCCACCATGTTATTATTGACTTATTATCATTACCACGCAGTTTACAAGGCGTCGTATTGTAAGGGACTTGTGCACAACGGAAACATAAACAATTAATATGCCTGTAATATTTTACCACCTGCGTGTATCTTAAAACTAACGTCACCATTGTTTTTCTGATTAAATTATAGTCCATAATCATGTATCACATTACCCTCTTCCTATTTAAAAAACTTGACCTGAATTCAAGATGGCCGACGTCAAGGTCCACCCTACCATGCGACTTCCCTCTAGGTCTAATATGTACTTACGTTGTTGTTATTCACTTTTTCTCATTAACACGCGGTTTACAAAGGGTGGTAACGCACTTATTGTGCACTTGCCGACAGTGGCGAGCGACATTTCAACATGCCATTTCGGATATTTCCAGTTCAAAAGAGCAGTTGATTTTTTGTATATGGCCTTTCTGTGGGACTTCCTTCCTCTGCGTGAAATTTTACGGTAGGTTTCGATATGAGCTCATTGTTACTTCCCTTGTCAGGAAAAGTTCACATGTCCTTATTTCACAGTTTTTGAAAAATAACTATTTTCTCCATAAATACAGACATTTGTTCGATAACTCTACAGATGCTTATCAGAATAATGGAAACACCTGTAGTTGGCAACACGTCAGATGTATGGGTTGGCAGTGGTGTCGTGGCGACCGCAGCGCCGGACTGCTGGTGGTGGTGTGTTAGGTCGGTCTCCGTACTACGTCAGGCGTCGTGGAACAGGAGTGTGCAGTGGCTGCAGCAGACGGAGGTAGTGTAAAATGGAAGACCTCTCAGAGTTTCAAAGAGGGCAAATTGTTGGTGCGCGGTTATGTGGAGTGAGTGTGACGGCAGTGGATAGTGTGTTAGGTGTGTCGCCAGGGACAGTGTCGAAGGTGATGACGGCCTACACAACACACGGGAAAACCACATCGGGGAAGCGGAACAGTGGGCGGAAGAAAAGCATCAGTGACAGGGCACGCCGGGTATTAAAGCGCATTGTCACGCGGAACCGTCGTGCCACTGCGGCGCAAGTGACGGAGGACTCAATCAGCACCTCCCCCAACCTGTTTCGACAATCACAGTCCGCCGCGAATTACATGACATGAACTTACGGGGTCGTGTTGCACGGGCCAAACCTCTCATCAGGGACCAGAACGCTTTAGCACGCTGCAAATGGTGCCGCGACCATGCAACTTGGACCGTTGACGACTGGAAACGTGTGGTATGGTCGGATGAGTCACCATTCACCCTATTCCAAACCACGGGCCGTGTTTATGTGTGGAGAACGCCCAAAGAAGCGTATGATCTGCAGTGTCTCCGCCCAACTGTGAAACATGGCGGCGGCACGGTGATGCTGTGGGCCGCAATATCATGGTTTTCATTGGGTCCTGTGGTCACACTTCGCGGACGCATCACTGCCAACGATTATGTCGCAATTTTAGGAGATCACTTGCATCCTATGGTCCGGATGTTGTTCCCGGACAATGACGCCATATTCCAGGATAATAATGCACCCATTCACACAGCTGGAGTTGTTGCAGCGTGGTTTGAGGAACATCGGGATGAAGTTCAACACCTCCCCTGGCCCGCCCAATCCCCAGATCTCAACATAATTGAACATCTGTGGTTCATCTTGGAAACACGACTCCGGCGACGATTTCCACCTCCATCCTCTCTCACAGAACTGGCCGATGCCCTGCACGAGGAATGGTGTAATATTCCACTTGCTACCATTCACGACCTCTATGCCTCCATCCGACGTCGCATCAAGGCTGTTCTGAAGGCGAAAGGTGGCCCGACACCATATTAATCTGGTAAGTTGCACTTTCGTTCAGGTGTTTCCATTATTCTGATAAGCATCTGTACAAAAGAAGATAACGAATAAATCCTGAAACATTAATAAATAATGAAAATGAAAAAAAAAAACATTAAAAAAATGTCAAATAATTTCTAAGTCCGAAACTTGGCAACAGGGAAATTCAGAGGAAAAGAGGGGATATATTTTTCACCCGCCGAAACAGTCCATATCTTACAAGGAAGGGTCATATGTGTCAAACATAGTTCATTCGATAGAGAGAACAGATATATGTTCAGGCGCAAAAAATAGGTGCCATGGACAACGGAGTAGCTTGTGTGGCCTATTAACCCTTTTAAAATAAAGCCATTTTGAAGGAAATTTGAGACTGAGTTAAATAGCTAATGCATCAACACCATTCATCGGAGATTCGTGGTTCATACCTTATTCTCTTCAGAATGAAACAAGCTTTCCAAAAGTGCCATGCAGTTGCGCTCACGACGTAAACGGCAAAAATGCCTTCTATCAAATTTGGCACCATCTGGAGCGGCCCCGGGTAAAAGCACACCATCCAAATGCATCTCGAAAAATACTATGGTGTATAGACAATGCGTCTGCCAAGTTTGGTTCCGATAGCTTCAATAGGTATGAGAGAAAAGTTATTATACCAATGTTTTTTGAATATACGAAACCGAACTTGTGATCTGTGCTATAAATAGGACATGACATAAAAATTTGTTAAAGCAGCAATATTCATCCGGGTGCCATATACTCTTCAGAATGAAGCAAGTTTGCCAATGGTAATATTGGATGGAGCGATATTGTTTTTTATTGCCATTGCCCAAATACGAATCATACAGTCATGAATTATACAGTGCCGACGACTAGTGAAATTGCAACAATACTTCATTATTTATCTGTCTTTACATTTCTCTACATTTTCGTCGTTTTAAGTTGCGTTTCATATGTGTACAGAACTTTGCGATTCTTTATCAGTCGTTTTGTTTTCATAACTGTTCTCATGTTCAATCGACCTTGATGATTATCGAAGGACTTGCCAGGAGCACAAAGAATCGTGGGATCACTATTTCCTTTCCTCGCGTGGTTGTCTAGTCCACAACTTTTACGCATCCGCTAAATAACCTTCAAGGAAGACAAATCTTAGCCGTTTTCGGAGGTGATGGATTGAATGACGAACTGCTGCTTTGTTCACAATCAGTGGATACAGGAGAAAGTCTAACATTTGCACCCTAAACCGTATTGCACTATTCTTTACAGACTTCACTTCCATCTGTGTCATTGCCTGACGCGTTGTCGTCTACCTCGAGAGTACGTATTTCACCAATACCGTCATTAGCCGTTCTTTGATCTGCTCTGCAGATAGATGTTCCTCAGGTGTTGGTATATTGTCCAATGTTCCAAAATAACCTACCAGCATTTTTGCAATGATTGCTGATCGCATTTTCACTCCAAGATGCGATAACCGAGCTGCGGAAATATCTTTAACACTTTAACATAACCTTCACAACATACAGACTCCTTATGCATGAACACTTAAAGCACTTAAATCATACGATCCACTTCTGGCCGAAAGATGAACCACAAACAAGCTACACAAATATCTGCTGCACTCAAAGGCGAAGCACTATCTGATCTGCTCTTATCCACTCTGATGCACTAAAACAAAAGACCGACAGAACTGATTACCGGTTCAACTCTTTCCTCCATGAGAATACACGGACCTGTTCTTGGTAAAACAAAAATGAATTGTGCTACATAAAGTTATAATTGGGTAATCCCATTTTATCCGCCATTATCCTCACCCATGCCCCCTTTTTGTTCTCTACTTCTGTTCTTATAGTGTCATACTACATTTTGCTCCCTTGTTTTAAGGAAATACAGATATCGTATATTACCAGTCACTGACAATAATTACCTTCACAAAACCGCACGATCAAAAAGCAGCATCGGTAAGTAATATTTTTCTCTCTCGTAGTGTGTTTGCAATCAAAGTGCAACTTGCCACATTTATTACCTACAGCGTAACGAATTGTTTAGATTAATTGTTTTCACTTTACGGTCACAACTAGATCGATTTGGCCACGTGAATCTTACGTTATGTGGTCGGCTAGTTGCCGGTGGGTGGGAAACTGGGTGGAATGATCAGAAAACCCCACCATTTACCGACACCAGGTGTCATGTCATCAGTGGGCCTGCCATATCCCGAGTATTCCCGCCAATTGTCCAACGTATTGCCAGTGACGATGGGAAATGAAGTGGCAAAACCTTTGGCCCAACCATAGAAAACACATTTTCCCTACCAGCGGCCCATACATAGGCCACTCAATACCCAACCAAATTCCCACCTGCTTGCTCACTACCCAAAAAAGCTGAATCCCCAACTATTGGCCCACAAAAGAGCCATACTTTCCCAAGTTCATATGCCATTGGTTATTAAAAATGAGTGCACCTTTCCTGTCTGTATTGTAAAATATGTCTAAGCTTACTGCAATTTATATTGTTATTAGAATAATTTCATAGTCCCTGGCAATTCCCATGGATTGTAGATTTTCGTCAACGCATTCACGTGATATTTGGTTGGTTTCAATAACCTTAAGAAGTAACGGATATTTAAGTAATTTTAAGAATTTTAAAATTCATTCAATTCACTAATGGTTCGTTAAGTTCTTAACAAGATCTATGATTGTCACGTGAAAGCGTTGTCTCTAAACTATAACCAGTGGAAATTGGCAGGGAACATGAAAATATTCAAATTGCTATATAACTGGCAGTAAGTTTAGACATATTTTACAATACAGACTTGAAACAAATGAAGATGAAACCTGAATATCTTCCAGCACTTGTAACACCCCTAGGAAGTTACAATCAAATGAGTTATTCAATATCACACTTACTAGTTTTCACACCATCAGCACATTTTTGTCCTCTTCACTGCCGATGTTGGACAATAACTAGACCGACACAAGGAAGTCACTGAAGCCACCTATTTGAACATAAAAGAAGGCTACAGTGAATTTCAAGTATATGGTCCAAGTCTCCCATTGTCTTCTGGCATCGCCGTCTCCACTGGTTCATCACTTTCCTTACATACAGGTTCTTGCCGTCATCTCCTGCTGCAATACGATATATTTATTATTTTTAAGAAAAACGTAATATCCCAAAGGCGAAACACAAAAATATCAGGTTGCTCCATTCCTACACCTAAATACAAGATGTCGGTAACATTCCTTCGGAAGCTGCTCCATTGTAGTAATTTTGCGGTCACCTAGCCTGAGCGAGCGTAGTTTACCAAGAATTGATAGATCGTTTGATCAGTAATCGAAAGGTCTTGGAAACGGTTCTAGCGGCCGTTCATCTGACAGGTTTCTCAGTTACACCTGGCAAAAGCTGAAATAATACAGCTATGGACAAAAGTAGTGACATGATGTCTACAAATTTTGTGGCTTGAAATTTCCTGAGTTTTCCAGGTTTTCCATGATAACATTTTTGTTAAAATTCTCTGTTCCTAGTATAGTGGAACATGTAAATAATACGCAATGGAATTTCTTTTAATCCTACCGCCACCCAGTCCAAGCATGTATATTATTCGTATTTCACAAGTAAAAAAATCTTTTAAACAGGATTTTAACACATTGAAAAATACGATCAGCAATGGGAATCGAACTCACAACCTCCGCCTTGCCGAGTTGTGCTCTTACCAACTGTGGACAGGTCCACCTCATAGATTTTCCTGAGTGTCCACTTGAGTATTCAGATTTAGAAAATTTGCCAGAATCGAAAACTTAAATACCGGGTAAACCTGCACTCAGAAGGCCTTTTAATTTTACATCACATTTTGAATTCTATGCAACCCAAACAACAAAAATATCATCATTTGAAGTGCATTCAACATCATATGACAGAAGTAGCTTATATAGAGATTCACCTAAAAATTATTACATTTGGCTTATTTGATTTTGATAACTCTATCAGTTGTCACTGTAATCTAAAACATTATTTCAAGCCACCTGTGTTATGCAATGCCTGAAGTAGCTAGTATAGTGAATACGTTTCTTACGGGTTATGGTAAGTGGCATGTAAGAGGTATGTGTATCCTTGCATTAACGTTACTACCGAGCAGTCGCAGCTCGGTCTCGGTGGTAGGGCGTTGGCGCCAGCGTTGCCAACCTCGGAACACGGGAAGACCGCACAGTACTTGAAAATACGCCGTATATTTTACCTCAGGGCCGTACATTTTAATCATACCTCAAAGTTATCATTTTACTACTACAATTTCCAAGTTTTCGTTCTATATGTTTATAAATGCCTTAATTAAAATTGTTTTTAATGTCCTTAATATGTTAATACAAGTTTAGGTAATATGAAAACAACGATATGGGAGAAAATGTTTAAAAATAAGTAATTTGTGATTCAAGAAATGAAGCTTAAATTCTGAACAAATTCCCTATTTTAGCTATAAAAGCCATATTTGAATTTACGGTAAAAATAAGTTGATTTTTCACTCACTATACTTAGTTGTCGAAAGTAAAGGAGTTGTCGTCGTCGTCGTCATCACAAGGCATCTCCATCATCACCGCATAGATTGCTGCTTTGTTGTTGAGAAAGTTGCTTAGCAATCCCATAAGGACAACTTTTTGTCATTGAGTTGAGCATGTCTTCAGCGGGAGTTAAATCTTGACATGTTGAACCCTTATTCTGGACGCTGACTTGATAATACACATGCACTATTTTATTTTAAAAGTAGCTTTCTCTGTTTCACTTTTATCAAATTTATTTTACTAAACACTCTCTCACAATCTGCATTCAAATGTGGTAAGCATAAGGCTGAGAGGGCAAACTGCGAAATATTTGGGAAGGGAAGTAGATCAGAATTATCTTTTAATATAATCAAATTTCCCCAAAATTGATCAGCTTCAGAACAGTTTCTTATGTCTTGAGGTAGCTGTCGCCATTCATCGTCAATTTTTTGTACAAGGTTACTGTCTGCACCAAAGATTATCCTTTACAGACTGCACAGTCTTGCACTTTGATTCATTTTATCAGAGTTCGCACCGTCATAAACATTGTTGAGGTTCCAAAATTTGTTTATAATTTTATTTGAGGCAAAATCGAAATAACGGACCACAATGCATGAAGTTTCTACACTCGCGATATCCGTAGATCATCTGTTAGAACACTGAATTTTACAGACTTTAGCGCGTTCGCTAATTCCGTTTTATGACACCTATCAATAACATCTTTCACGAGTGCTGTACACTTAGTGCGTTTCATTTGCATTTTTCAGCGATTTTTGAATCAGGGAAGGACTGTTTTATCACTTCTTGCAAGTGTTCCATTGTTTTAAATGATATATTATGCGCTGCTAGGAAACGCGTGAACTTAATTTCTGCTACGTGGGTCAGTTTATCTACACTCGTCACATGGTCCTCATTTATTAAAAATGAACTTAAATTACGTTGACTAGAAAACGACACACTTTTCATGTTTTTATGTGACTTTCACTTTTGTTGTGTCTTTTCACATTGCTTAGTTCCGATACAAAACTTACGTTACATATCTTACACTTAGCTTTTTCCTGTCACTGGATTACGACATAACCAATTCTTGTATTCTGAATTCCCCCCCCCCCGCTTCTCTGTATTGTTGTTTCCTTCTTGCAGTTTTAGTCAGAGTCTTGCTCTTTCTTGGTGTAGATGGACCACATTTGTCCTCTGAGTCCATTCTTGTTTACTTACAAAGGACGTATGAAACTTATACTATCACTAACTTTTATGAAAATTTCCTCGAACTAAAAAAACATAAAACGCAGCAAACTTTGCAGTCCACGCTCCTGATATTTCACAGGCAAATGTATATATTTTTACATTCACTTGATACTATCCAAATACTGATCGTAACCTGGAAGAATTGTAAGTTAAAGTGACATTGATTCAACTCCTTTGCAGAACCAACGGGACTTCCCCGAAAAGAAAGCCAAGCCAACGGAACATTCCCGAAACGAAAGCCAACGGAACATTCCCGAAACGAAAGCCAACGGGAATTACCCGATAAGCAATTCTCAGTCTCATCGCTGTCAAAGCTGCTGATCGCTAGGTCAAAAAATTGCCCATTCAATTGAAGAAATATTTTTAGTTGACTATTCCTTTATCTATTTGATGTGATAATTAGTCTTTTATTTCCAATTTTATCCAGGGCCGTACAAAATGCGTACAGTCCTGCATTTGGGCCGTATGCCGTACAGAGGGGTGAAATTACCGTATAAATACGGCCAAGGCCGTATTGGCGCGCTATTCGGGGGGTCTTGAGTTCAGTCCCACCGGCCGACACTCCTGACTGAAGTTTTTCCTGTCATACCAGGAAAATACCTGAATGGCACCTTCAACTTAGACCCTGGTCGACACCTTGCCGCATCCTTTCCTCTAACCTAGCTAATACGGCCTGAGCCTTAAATGCATAAATAAAATTCAAATTCATGAACATTAGTCCCCTGATTTTGGATTACATTCGGCATTGAACGCACCCGAAATAATAAAACAGAAATACACTCATCGTTAAAAAATTAAGCTCAGCTCAAGTCAAACAAAAAAAATCTAAAAACTGCTGGTTAAATGTAATGTTTACTAGTTTTTGAAACGCAAATAAGAAAACTTCCGGTATGAAGGTGTGATATGAGACTGAAAAGAATGGAAAGTAGGGCCTACGCGGGATTATTTACCTGCCTGCACGTTGGAGGCGAGCACATTGAGTTGGTGCTGATCGTAATGTGAATCGTGTAATGTACCATGCAACACTGACGGAACTCACACCGTGTAAATTAGGAAACGACAAGAAGTGGCCGTCACCATTCCGGCTGGATGACGTCAGCGGAATAGTCTTCGACGCAACATTTACCTGAATTACATCTTTTAGTCACAAACAAGGGCCGAAATAGCACATAAATATAATCGGACCTCATTCAATAATAAATAATAATAAAAACTTTTCGCAGGAAGGATCGTCCCGTATCCCCGGGTGGGCGACATAGTGTACATATGAATGATTATGCCTACATCAACAAGTACGTTATTATAGAACAATTTATTCTTGAGCTGTCATACCAAAATTTGAACAAATCTAATCTAAACAAATAATAAAAAGTTTATATCAACATTTCTACCGAAGCCCCTCTTAACATAAACCTTTATTTAGAAATACCCTAAAAAATCCCATGGCCGCATTCTGCGCCTGTAAAACCCCTCGTGGAATAACACCCATTTAGATACGTTTTCCTAACCTGTTAAACAACGGTTGGATAAACTGTTACTTTAGACTCCTATTTTTTTACAGCTTCCTGCAGACAGCAGTCATCACTGTTATCATACTTACGAAAAATACATATTTGTAACCTGTTACTTTAAATACCTATTTGCCTATAGCAGTGATCACTGCTATGACTGTTACCGTACATTAGCAACTTATACAAGACAACGCTAATAGACAGGAGTACTGGAAATGGATTGTATTCTTTCGAACTAAATTATTTTGAACCCAAGTTAATTTTAGCTAACCTAATCGGGATGATATTCCGTATTGGGGGGGGGGGGGCACTTTTCTCCTTATTTTCTTGGTCAGGTGTGGTTAGGATCGGCTGCTCCCCGATGAGGAACTCGACTTACGAAACTCCTTAACTTTAAGCACTTAAAATTTATTATGTTCGTTAATTTCTTAACGAAGCCATTTATCTTGTACGGCTCTTGCTACTAGATGCTAAAGACTCATGTATTGAAGCCCTTAATTACAGTCGTTGAATCTGGATAAGCACTGAAGGAGTTTGGAATCCCGGTCATCCTTGCTAAATTTTCGTCAGTCCTGTCTGACGAATGATGGGTAGTTAATAATACCTAGGCTATATAATATATAGCTCCTGGTTGCTGATTGCAAACATTGAAGAAACTATGATAAACGTGACATGTAGATCTTGGAAGCTGTAAACCCAGTTCCCATGATCCAAACGGTAACGTTCCGGAGTTCCACAAGAATCAATTCTTGGTCCATTATTATTTTCGATGTTCATGAATGATATTGCATCTCAGCTCACTGAATGCAATTATCATCTATATGCAGATGACGTACAGGCTGATATAACTTCTGAACCTAATGATCTTGGCAATGCAGTAAGCAAAATCAATTCCGATCTTGAAAACATACACGTCTGGTCAGAATACAATGGTTTGTCTCTAAATCCAAGCAAATCTCAATGTATAATAATAGGATCTCCAAATATATTAGTAAAAATAAATCAAAATTTGGATGTACCAAAAGTTTACATTAGGAACAAGGAAATAAAAAGAGAAGATCAAGTCAAAAGTCTCGGTATTATTCTTGACGAAACTCTATCATGGTCAGAACATGTGAAACTAATATCCAAAACAGTGCATATGAAAATGCATACACTCAATCTTTTGAAAAACTTTCTGCCTCAATAAGTTAAAATCACCTTGATACAATCTCTCATATTTCCGATCTTTGATTATTGTGACGTAGTCTATAATGATCTGTCTGTTACTCTAGCAAACAGATTACAAATAATGCAAAATAGATGTGTTCGGTTCATCTTCAATGATAAAAAATATAACCATGTATCAAGCAGATACTCTGCACTGGCATGGCTGAAGCTGAAAGAGAGAAGAACGTTTCATCTTCTACTGCAGTTCTACAAGGTTATAACTCCAGGATCTCCTACATACCTGGCTTCTATGCTGGAATCGGTGCACCTCACCCACAATATGAACACCCGCTCGAAAATCAATGCCACCCTGCGAATACCAAAGCACAGATCTCAGACCTATTCTAAATCTCATGTGGTGTTCGGAATCAAGCAGTGGGATAATCTTCCTTCGGTAGTTCGCACAGCACTCCCTAAGCAGCTTTCGAAATAAGCTTCATAGTCACTTTCTGTCACTTACTCATAGCAGTGAAAAAAAAATGTTTAATTTCAATGATTTTTTAAAAATTATTTTTCCCCATACTCGTGCTTCACTCTGTATATTCGTTTCAAATGCGGTACATTTAATATGTTTTGTCTTTATCCTTGTATTACCTCATTTATTTTTTAAACTTGTCATTGTGTGTATGTGTTTGTGGGGGTGTATTTGGGGAGTGGGGTGAAGAGGGTTCTAAATTGGGTCTGTATCGATAAAGTGGGAAGGGAGGGAAAATGGGAAGAGAGATAGATTCATTAAAATATGGAAGGGTTCATATATTAATATTATTACTGTATTCTTGTCGTAGTTGTAGGCTATTGTGTGTGTATTGTCTGTATGTATGTTCTATCAACTTAGGATTTTGAATTTATTAATATTTATCTTCTGGTATGTAAATTATGTATCATGGTTAAGTGGAAGACAAGGCTATCAACCTTAACGGGGAAGTCTACCCCCTCCACTTTTACTCGTTGACAAAAGTGCCATATGTACGGAGTAAGTCGGAACTATGGTGTACTCCAGTTATGAACGAAACTATGTGTACTTGAGTTATGAACGGAACTATGGTGTACTCCAGTATGAACTTCTTCGCAGTCTTGATTGTATCTTCTACCTTTGTTTGTGCGCGAATAAATTCGTTTGTCTTCCTGTCCCTCCTGGTTATTCCTAACATACATCTCTCCATTGCTCTTTGTGTGAGTCAATCTTTGAGTCGTTTCCGCATTCAGTGTCCAAGTTTCACAGCATCATTACAGGTAAGTTATATTGATTATAAACTTTACGCTTCAGACTCATTGGTAGTTTGCTTTTTAAAATAAAGTGTAGTCTTCTAAACCAACTCCATGCCATTATACATTGTCTGTTTATATCGTAAGACAATTTCGCATTTGAAGTTTTGAGCTGGCCCATGTAAACATACTCATCAACTATGCATATTGTCTCTCCGATAATTTTTATTACCTTCTTTGCAGCATGCTGATTGTATATGACTTTTTGTTTTATTTAAATCCACTTTAAGGCCTGTTTTCGAACTATCATTACACAGCTCTTCCATTCTGGTTTGTAGTTCTTCTGCACTAAGCAAACAGGACTATAACGTCAGCGAATCGTAGGTGATGAAGATATTCGTCATTGATCTTTATTTCAATTTTGGAACATACTTTCCAGAACAGTTTTGGAGAAATTGAATCTCCTTGCCTTACCCATTTTCTAACTTAAAATTTTTCACTTTCTTGATGTAGTCTAATGACAAATGTAGCAGTCGAGTAAATGTTTCGTAGTAACCTGATGTATGCACTTTCGATGCCTTGATGTTCAAGCGATTTAAGTACTGCTGACAACGAGGCCGAATCGAAAGTTTTTTCAAAATCTATGAACGCTCGACATAGTGGAAGTTCATATTCATTAGTCCTTTCCATAACTTCATTCAATGTTTGTATGTAGTTCCATTGGGCTAAATCCACGACGAAATCCGGCTTGTTCCCTTCCCTGGTTAAAATCTAAGTCTCGTTCAATACGATTCAAAATAACTTTGGTGAACATTTTGTATAGAACTGACAGTAGACTAATTGATCTCTAGTTTTCGACGCGTTCTTTGTCCCCTTTATTGTAAAACAAAATGATAAAATCATTATTATAACTTGACGGTACTTCTCTCTTGCTAAGGCACATTGAGAATAATTTAGCAAGTTCCTCTTTAATCTTTTCACCTCCCCATTTAAACATCTCTGCTGTGAGTCCATCTTCTCCTGGCGATTTCCCATTCTTTATCCCTCAAAGTACTTTATCCACTTCTTCCTTCATTACGTCTGGAACATCTACATCATTTTCTTCTGAATCTTCTTTTCCTAGTTCTTCTTCGGAGTAATATAATTCTCTGCAGAAATTTTCAAATATTTTTATAATATATTCTTTATTTCGTGTTACGGTCCCGTCTGGTCTCGTAACTTGAATTATTTATTTTTTGCCTATCATGAGCTGCTGTTTGGTTTTCTACAGGCCGCTGGTTTCCTCGATTGTATTTCCAACAATTTTTTCATTGTATCGTCGTACATTGTCTTATTTTCTCCCTTACGGTTTTATTTAGTTCTATGTACTCAATCTTCTTCATGTAACTTTTCTCTTCTTTCATTTCCCTTCTTTTCTTCATCAAGAGTTTAGTTTCGTCTGAGATTTTGCTCTCTTTTTATCTTTTGGGCACCTGCTATTTCCTTGGCTGTCTCTCTTACTATCTCAGTCAGTATTTTATTTCTGCTATTAATGTTTTCTTAATCTTCTAACTCTTCCAAGGCGCTGAATCGGTTGCTTAATTCTATCTCGAATGTCTGTCTGTGTCTCCCTAGATTTTCCAGATCTAAGAGTGGCGGTTTTCCACTGATAAGCTTCTTTCTCTCAAGTCTAGTATTTAGTTTCAGCTTACATCTTACCATATCTTACCATCCTATGAACACTTGAAATTTTGAAACTGTTCAGAACAGATACGTCTTGCAGAATTTCCCTTTTGTTCGATAAAACGTAGTCTATTTCGTTTTTAGTTCCATTTGGGCCTCGCCATGTCCACTTCCTCTGGGGCGGTTTCTTGAAAAAAATGTATTGGAAATGAGCAGTCTGTTTTCTTCTGAACATTAAGACGGCGAAAGTTACTGCGAACATACATCAAATTACTGCGAAACATTTACTCGACTGCTACATTTGTCATTAGACTACATCAAGAAAGTAAAAAAATTAAAGTTGGAAAAGGGGTGTGAGGCAAGGAGATTCAATTTCTCCTTTCTATACAGCTATCCCCTATTCCTATACAGCTCTTAACATCTACTGTACATACAAAAGGGATACTTTTGAAAAACCCCAGGATTTTTTTTTACTTAGCCAAATCGCACTAAAAAAATCAAATCCGGGACAATCTGCGTTTTCATAGATGTAAGGTAATCAACCTAACAGACACACATAAACAGTGCGAGTGAAAAATAACAATTGACCATGTAGTGATAGTATAATATTGTCAAAGTTCAATGTTATGTCAACGTTTAGAGTATAAATAATGCAACTTCAAATAATCAAAACCAGAGAGCAACTACATTTTTATTTGCCAACGCGCTGTCATTCAAGTGGACGTGATAACATGTGAATTTGATACTGTGAGCAAGAAGGGTTGCTGTATCGTCAACTCTTTCCGGCGACTTCGGAAGGTGTAGTGTTTATTGTCACGTTTCGGTATATGCATAGAGGCAGAGCTGCCAATGTGTGTGTAAATTTGACACAAGTAAAATTTTCTATCGTAGATGAGAGCAGGAGCAGGAGAGCACGTTACTCTCAGTCTTCTAACCTGGTATCACGTGACCTTCACTGAACTTCACGTCATTCACTGTATCAGTGCTCTGACAAGCTTTGCTATGCCTTTTCATTGATTGTCTCGAGCGCTGTTGTCACCCCCGTACATCAGCAAGATGGGAGGTAGTTTGCAGTTTGCACAAAAGAGAAACCTCTAAGAACAAAGTCCAACAGAAGGAAAAGACTTTCACCGTTTCCACGGTTTGTGGATGGGATGAGATGAGACTCGAGAGGTCCAAGAACCTTGGTCATTTGGAGGAGGTGTGTCACCAATTTTTATTTGTCACCGTCAGGGTCGCTACCACTTGGTTTGCATTCGGCGCTAATGACAAATATTGTCTGGGTTAGTTCAAGATATTTCCTGGAAATTGAAACAAGAATTTCATGCTAGAATGAAGAAGGGACTGGGATGGATTGGTTATATAACTACATAGAGTCTATTCTTAACTCTATGGGGAACCACTACTCAACTTTTGTTTGAAAGCTAATTTGGCAACATGAGTCTAGCGGGACAGAACATAAGGGAAAGAGTGTGTTCGTGTACTTGAGTGGGTATTGGAACGCATTACTCCTTGAATAATTGTTTCATGGGGGCGATTTACTTCTTTAACTGATGTGAGTAGAAGAGTCAATAAAATTACTGACGATGGTTTGTCTTCTGCGGTCTACCTGGAGTCATGTACATGTATATAGTATATACAGTGTTCGATTTGTAGCCGGGCATAACTGGAATTTCCCCCTCTCTGCAAATTCCACCCCAGGTTCTGTTTTCCTAAATGTACCCGATTCGTGTGGTTCCAATAACCTTGGTGTGGAATGCATCAGGAAAACAAGAGAGGCACAGTACTGACGCGACAAACAGCTGAGCAGTGTAGAAGGTCATCTGGAAGTTAAGAACGGTAAACATGCATGACCTCCGTCTTTTCTGAAGCCCAGCCTTTTTCTACGTGGCAAAGGACGTAATATTTTAATTGTATTCAAACTCCTGAACTTATAACTAAATATACTTGGTATTTTTAACAATGTGTGGGTGCCAGACCAAAAAAACTGTGCCTCTTCTGCTGCAAACCAGTCATCAAGCCATTTTAGTAAGATGTGAAGCGCTGGTCAGCAAGTGCGTGCCCCATGGATGCAAATAAGTGAAAATCGGAAGGCGCCAAGTCTGATGAGTAAGACGCATGTGGAAGGATTTACCAGTCAAACGTCGCAATCGTTTCCTTGACCGGTTTTGCTGTGTGGGAGGGTGCATTATCGTGAAGCACAATCATTTTATGTTGTCTTTGGTCATTTTCTGGTCGTTTTTCTCGCAAAGCTTGATGTAAATCGCTCATTTGTTGTCGGTAACGTTGTTTATTAACGGTTTCGCCAGGTTCCAGCAGTTCATAATAAATCACTCCCTTCTGATCCCACCAAACACAAAGCATTGTCTTCCGTCCATAGCGATTTGGTCTTGCAGTCGATGTCGCCGGTTCTCCTGGAGTTACCCATGATCTTTTACACTTAGGATTCTCGAAATAGATTCACTTTTCGTCACCAGTCACAATTCGATGGGGAAATGATTTCCTTTTGTACCTGGCGAGCATGATTTCGCAAGTGTTTTTTCAGTTTTCCTGCTGTCGTTCAGTCAATGCATGTGGGACCCATTTTCCCACCTTCTGAATCTTGCCCATGGCTTTGAAACATATGGAAACTGCTTCTCGTGTCACATTTAATTGATCCGCGAGTTGTTGTTGCGTTTGAGCGTCATCCTCATCCAACAAAGCTTGTAATTCGCTGTCTGCAAACTTTTTCGGTGGTCTTCCACGTTCTTAGTTTGTCACGTTGAAATCACCACTTTAATTTTTTTTTAAACCACTCATAACACTGTGACTTACCAAGAGCATGATCACCGTAAGCTTCGACAAGCATGCGATGCGATTCTGCAGCAGTTTTCTTTAAATGGTAACAAAAAATCAAAGCTGTCCGCAAATCGTAGTTTGTAGGTACAAATTGCGCCATGTTCAACACTATTAAACACTACACTATGACATGAAACCTGTCTGGTTGTGAGTTACAAATCGTTATCAGCAGTCAAAACAAGCAAGTGGCGCCAATGACGCAGTTTTACGGTAACGACACTAACAGCTAACGCCGTCTATGCACAAATTCCGGTTTCATATTTACACACCTGGTAAAAGCATTAAAATCACTTAAAACTCTGAAAAATAAACTCACTTCTCGAAGAATCTCACAAATTATACTATTAATTAATTCAAACTACAGGAACAAGACCAGTCACCCGGGTCAAGCTTAGATCATGGGTCACAGAGTCACAGTCACTTTAGTCATTTGGGTCAAGACCAGGTCCCCAGTCATTCGAGTCAAGACCAGGCAAAACCTGAGCGAATACGTATTACTTGACTCGTACTTTCCGAATTACTTGTAACAAGTGCTGAACTAAATTTATTGTATTAGCAATTTAATATTTTCAAAACTTAGAATAGCTTGATTTTATAAACATTTGTAATAATTTTTACATGTAAGAAAAATAGTTATTTATTATTATTATTTTGAATTTTAGAATGACTGAAAGTGAATCAACAGCCCAGAATGATAATTATAATACCTATGTGATAGATCAGATATCCAAGGAAAGAAATCAAAATTTGAATGAAAGAAAGGAGGCATCCAACGAAAGAGAACAAATAAAAAACAGCAAGGCAAACTAAATAAAAATATTTCAATCTGTTACATTTGGAACAATATATATTCCTTGCATGTACATGAGGTGAAGGTCGGGGGTTCGAATCCCGCCAGGGGCATGGATGTTTGTTGGTCTTAACTATCAGGGCCTTCGTATTATAATCGTGACAGTCCGAAGTCGAAAGTTACCAGACTGGACCATACAAAAATAAAGTGTACATTTTTTTTTTCGGAATAAGGCGAGAGAATTATGAGCAGCGAAACGAAGCGCTTGTGCTCCTTAGCGATTGTCTGTCCCAAATCCGCTTTTCAGTCGGAAATGTTGAATCCAGGGACTAACCGAAAAACTGGGAACATTAGCCAACACTGGTCATTAAATTTCGAAATTAATGTTTTCTGCGAATTTAAGTAAAGTTCCCTGTTGAACACAAACGAAGCTTCTCATGATACAAGAAAAGTATTCAGGAAAGAATTGACCTGGTCTTGTTCAAGATACCATTTCCGCATTTGCCTGGTATGATCGAAGAAAGTTAGGAAAAATATGTCAGAATGGAATGAGAAATCGAACCCAGGCTTTCGCGACTACACGGCAAGCCCTCTATCGACTGCTCTACTTCGTCTTTACATTCTTTACACGCGGTAGAAACTCGAATTTGATTGTATTTGTGGACCCTAAGTATCTAGGCACAGATCGGAATAGGGAAAGAGGAAGAGTCGGCCATGGCCTAATTTGAAAGTATCATCCCGGCATTTAATAGGTGTGCAGAGCTGAAACTGGGTGACCCGATATAACCCGAACATGAATGACCTTGTGGTGAGAAAAACATACAGGGATGAGAAAATCTGTATGTATTCTATTATACATTCTGAACAAAAACTGCGACACAGCGTATCGTACAACCCTGGAAAATCGACTCTTTGCTATCAGCCAGTTACGGAGAAAACGTGCAATTTTCCACAAAGTGTCAGCCAAGTGAGCGCATTACTACTATCGGAACTATTATTGAGGTTTTCCATTCCTTTGGGAGCTCCTCCTTTCTCCATAATAGCACTTACAATTTATGTAGTTCCTTCATTATTGCCGTTCCTCCTGCTTGATTTAATTCGGCTGGAAAATTGTCTAGTCCTGGTGAAATGAAATTTTTCAATTTCTTTATCGACATTTCGATCTCGATCTCGCTAGGTTCGGGAATCCACGGTTCTGCGGTATGGATATCAAATTCCTCTGTGTGTTCCCCGTTGTGTACATTATGCAGTTTTTCGAAATAACTTTTCCACAGATCGACAATTTAAGTCGAATCCACTGAAGATCTCCACGTTCATTTCTAATCATTTCTAACCTCGGCTGTTAACCTTTTCTCAACGAGTTTACTCCTTTGTATAGATCTCGTATGTTATTTGCCTTCCCGTTTTCCTCAGTCTGCTGAATCTTCTGCGTCAGACATTCTCGCTTTTTGTTTCTGAACCCTAGTGTGGCATTTCGTTTCGCGTTACTGTAGTGGTTGGTATTGGTTTCGTTTTTATTACATAACCATCGTTCCCTTGCTTGTTTTCGTTCCTCATGAAACTTAAGGCATTCTTCATCAAACCAATTTTTGTTTTTCTGTTGTTTCTTCTCACCTACACGTTCCTTCGCTGCGCTCTTAATTGCATATCGTTTCGTGCATTTTAAGCACAAGGTACTGGGGATATGGATGTAGCTATGAGTGAAAAGCAAGGAGTAGATCTCAAAAAGTAGGTTTCATTCTGAACAAAAGGGTTATGAATATATAAGTAGCGCTATGTCACTCACCGGACTGTATGGTTAGTCCTTGCGTTTAAGCTGGGCTTGTTAGCCTGTCTCCAAGTAGAGAACAGTAATCTGTACTATGGCTAGTACAGTATTTGCTTATAGCGTAACTTGTAACTGCTACTGCATGTTAAACGGAGCGATGAGATATAAAGTGTGTCTCACACCGTAACTCTTCTCCTATATATTAAACCCAATTTTCCCCTTTTAGGGAGATGAGGAGCTTAAGCAACTACATGAGTCAGCACGACTCCATGGGAGGTGATGGCCCATGCAGTCTGAAGCTCCTGTTTTTCCACTCATACAGCCCGGAAAGGTTTCTGCGCTATAAACATAATAAACACTGACACTAACAATAATTTACATAATCAACAAGTTATATATAACTTGTTATGTATAATTTGTACATATGTAAGCTTCTTCCGCTTTCTTATTGTCTCTCCAGGTATTTGTTACCTGTTGCAATACGTAACACATAAAATACAAAAGTTCACTTAGAAGCAATTAAGGCCACTTTAGACGATCCAATTTCTCGTACGATCCCTCGTGTGCAATCCCATCGGTTACATTCTTTGATCGTGTAAAGCGCAGATCGTACGATTTTTCATGCTATCTCCGATGTGTTCTCTAAATAGAAACGGTCCAATTTTTCAGCGGATTTTTCGTACAAGCTATGACAGCGCCTCTACTGGCAATATAGCGTGCTTTCCTATTCGGCTGTTTGGTTATGGATTACGAGAGAAAGAGAACATATTAATGTTATTACTTGATGCAGAAATTAACATACATAGTGGCATAATAAACTATTACAGGTATAAAGATATAAAACAATGTTTTTAAGGGAAGTGTAAAAAGGTCAGTGATACTGCATTACAGCTACTTCTGCTATAGAGGAGTGGCAATACCTCAAAATGCTACGTTTTGCATTCCTATAACCATAAAAGGTACTAAATACGTGAGAAATATGTTTAAAATATAAAGACAAAGTTCCGATGTGATCTAATAGCTACTGCTTTTCCTATATATTGTGCAATGCAGTTAAGGTGATTTTCATTGTTTTTCTTGTGCGTAGAGTACCGAATCTGCTGCAATCATGATAAATATGAAGTGAAATAATGTAGACGATACCGGTATCTTTGCAATCATGTTCCTCCCCAATTATTTTGATAAACATATACGCTCTGTGCATCCGAAATAATGAAATACATTGAACAGTAATTACAGAAGTAGACATAATGTAAGTAGAGTGTCGACGTCAACCCAGAGCTGTGCAAGTCAATACATGAGCTAGGTAATCAATCGAACGAACTAACTTTTATTCAGGGGTTAAGACAGCTGACCCACCCTATTCATATCTATATACCTTGTGTGAAATGAGGCTATAAGTCATATAAAATGTACATAACTCCTCATTTTTGTATATTGCAAGTATTTCATGCTTATAGGAACGTAAAACGTAGCATTTTGAGGCGTTACCAGTGCTCTGTGATAGAAGTAGTTAAACCGCAGTGTTACTAATTGCCCCCATACCTTGTGTGAAATGAGGCTATAAGTCATATAAAATCTACATTACTCCTCATTTTTGTATATTGCAAGTATGTCATGCTTATAGGAACGTAAAACGTAGCATTTTGAGGCGTTACCAGTGCTCTGTGATAGAAGTAGTTAAACCGCAGTGTTACAAATTGCCCCCATATGTATAAATAGGAGTTAATATATCGCGATTTATATACTTTTGAAGTGCTGTGTAATGTCACATATCTTGTTAACTCAGGAATATTGTGAAAACACATATGACTCCGAACTTATCACCGAAGACGGCAAATTTTTCAACGTTTTTTGTGTGTCCGCATTGAAATATCTTTATCGAAGTACAGAAGTAAAACTACGACACTTTCGTTACCACTGAAACCTAGTAGAAGTTAGATTCTCTTGGAAGAATGTGGCATTAAAACAAACTGAATTTCTGTTGCGTCAAGATACATTGTTATAAATATTTTAATTATTTTCTATTTTTAAATATGCTATACTTTCACAAATACCTGTGGCATAATTACCCTAAAAACCTGAGATGTCACAACTATAAACTCCAGCAGTTTCATCATTATCCCCTCGTATCCCAAATTGTACCGTGTAAAACACTATACAATATTGTATGATTTATCGTACGAAAAATCTCGTACTATGGATTGTATACATTGTTTCATACGAGAGATCGTACGAGAAATTGTACCGTCTAAAGCGGCCTTTATGCTGTTATTATGTATGTCTGTCAATAAATCCAGATACGGTCTTGGGATCGACCGGTATTCCTTACATGAACTCCACAAAAAAAAAAAAAAAAAAAAATCGTATAGAAACAAAGTTTTTATGCAAAATTCGTCCTTATTCCATAAGTCTTATATATCACCATCCACCAAAATGTGTAGATATAACACCACCACCGTCGACATCTGTATATTATATAAGAGTGTAGATGATTGTAACACTAACACCGTAATCACTACAACACACAC
>JAGDQP010013057.1:33836-48786 GCA_022664845.1 Lepisma saccharinum | reverse complement strand
TATATATATATATATATATGTGTGTGTGTGTGTGTGTGTGTGTACGTGTGTGTTCTCTTAATATTGCCCCCCTTGTGAAAATTCCTGACGACGCCCTTGCATAGAGGCATGGAAAGAATACATACAATTATCAGTGTAATATGAATAGCATATGCTTGGAAAGGTAAAATAGGCAATCTGGTAATGTGATCGTTTTAACATAAAGAAAAATGGAAAATAAATTAATAAATGTAAAATATTCTTACATACAACAACAACAACCACCACTGGCGTGACAGGCCGATAGGCCCTGAGCCTTCCCCAACGCCATCCTTTACATATTTTTGTTTTGTAGTATGTTACAACGTATTAGTACACACATTTTCTCGAAATCTTGTCATTTAATGCAATTTTTTTTCGAGATAGAAGGGTGTTCGCGCAGTTTGGTGCAAAAGTGGGGTAGCAGCAAGTTTTCAAATCAGTTTCTATTTTGGGAGGAGCCAGCTATAAAGAATGTAAACTGACAATTTCATAGTAGTTATCGTTAACAACTCCCACTAAGTTTCGCTTGCAACATTAAAATGGAGTACATTGTTGCGTGAAAACGGCGCAAAGACACTGATGTTAAATGAGCGTGAACGAGCGAAGGCGAGTTGTTTGAGGTCAGGTTAGGTTCTTCTGTTTTCATACGTAGCGTCCTCTACTGGGAAATTTGTAAAATCTGGCTCCCGGATAGATGTCCCTGAAATAATGACGTAAACTTCGGAAAGTGATTATTTTTATATCAAAACACGAATTAATTTCCTTTGATGATGAAATTTTGAGGTCAGCGTAGTTCCGGAGGCGTAGTTTTTTACTATCCTGACTGAGGTTTTTCAAGATTTTCCTCAGTGCTATCAGGCAAATACCGGGATGATACTTAGACAAAATCCCTGACTGCTGATTGGCAAAATCTGGAAGGATGGCTCGCTGAGGACTTAGGCCACAGTAATAAACTAAGTCTATAAATGAAAACTAAAATAGTCAAAATGGAGGAAATGAAGAAACTGCATTGGATACTGGGGAGGAAAATGAGGAAGAAGATAGGTGCATTTTGTGTGGTAAACAACGAACTTATACATAACACTTGCATCTAAATAAAACATTGCAGCAGTGTTACATTGATACCTTAATAGCAATTGGATACAAGCCAAATACCGAAATAAGAACGTTTTCTATTTCACATTACGAGAACGCAAGTGAAATCAGCTTTATAAGCCAGCCAACTGGCTGCACTACCATTAGTGGTGAAATTTTTCGAGAAAATAAAAATGGTTAGTTTTCCGAAAAAAAAAAATAGTTACTTAATTTTATATACCATTAAGTATAATGGGTATTAATATCGAATATTATTATGTCAAGGGAATGACTAACATGTATTCTTCGTTACAAAGCCATTGCTCTGATTTTCTTAATTTCTTAACCAAAGAAACACTATTTGGTTAATATTGGTAAAACAGAGACTTTTTGAATCTGCTGATACGGACACTTTACAAAGGTGATATTTTAGGTTGAAGATTTTTTTTTTTAACGAAGTATGAAAAGTATTCATAAAGAATATTTTCCTAATATGTGCGAAACTCATTTGATCGTAAATTATTGTCTCCTTGTGAAACGTGTTTATACGTACATTTGCCAATTTTTTGTTTTTTAAAGTTCTTAGATGAACCATACGAATGTATGTTTAAGCTACTTAAACAAAGATTTGAAATTTTACTAGTACGAAAGAATCAATATTATTAATGTAAAGAGTAAAAAAAAAAAAAATGTAATCGTTTTGTATTAACACAATTATGAAAGAATGAAGAACTGAATTTTCAATAAAGTACTTTTTTGTTTTACCAGAGGAAAATATTGCCGAAAAATATAGTGGAGCATTTTCGAAACCAGAAAATTTTGCACCAGTTTTTTTCCTAATTACCACTTTCATAGCTATTTTTGATACACTTTACTTCATAATTAAACTATTAATGATTTCACCTGAAAATTTAACATTTCTGTATCTACTTATTATCATTTTAAACCATAAGATATACATTTTAGGGGATTATATATATAAACATTGACTTGAAAATTATGAATAACTTTTGCGCAGCGCCCTTTATCCCATACGATTCTATTCTTAAGTTTTGAAGTAATGTTTGTAGATGAGTTAATAGAAATAGCACGCATGAGTAAGAGCAAGCAAGCAAGACCCTCTTCATGACACATTTGAAATCTACACCAATGAAAAATTAACGAAAATTTATTATTAATGTAAGAGGGATACGATTACAACTCAGAACAGACATTTAGGGATATACCAAAACGTTGCTTAAGAAGAGTGCGATAGAAGTGTAAGCATGTTCTCTATTGCCAAAGAATATTTCCTAATATGGAAAAACGGCCACACTGGTGGTGCTTCATCCAACTAATGAAGCAATCATAATTGGCGTATTTTAAATACTTTTCTGGAACATTTAATAAATCATGTCATATAAATAATGGTTTAACCATCTTCAACATATCTATATGCATGATATGGGAAATTTTATACCAAGATTAAAATGAATTTTCACTTTTCTGTCGCTGCTGACATGAAGCAATTTCCCCTCTTTAACCCGTGGCAAATACATTCTAGACATACACGAAATTCTTACAGTAAAATATATTAACCCCTTTCATAAATATACATGAAGTACCAACTTAATGAAGCGTGTTGTATTGTTCAAGCTATAACGAGATTTTTTTTTTCTCCTTCTTTCTGCGCTAAGACTTTTTCCTTCTTGCAAATTATTCCTTCTTGATTTGCGTTCTTCCTTTCTCATTTTTTTTGTTCTTATTTCATTTCTCTCTCCTTACTTACACTCCCTCCTTTTCATTTTCAGCGTTCCAAAAATTCCTTCCAAGATTTTTGTTGCATCTCTCATCATCCATTCGACAAGTACTTTCAAGCAATTAAAAGCTGGTAAAAGCACCTCGTCGTCAACTTCTTCCCGCGGCCAATAATTAACGAACATTTTAATAAACACGTCTATTAACCTCTTTCATCCTCTTGTTCTTAACCCTCTCGCGAGAATCCAGCGCTCCATAAAGATAATCTGCATAGAACAATGCAATCAAGAACTCGGAAATTTTCACATTAATTAAAGCTAATATCTCTCTGATGGCGGTGGTGGTTGTTCTGACTGAGTCAGTTGTTCAGGAGGGTGGGGGGAGCTGAGCTTAATCGTTGTCACGCGGCGGCACCCTTTCTCTCACTCTCTCTCATTGCCCTCCCCTAGTTCTCGCTTGTTCATTCTACCCTTTCCTTTCTCGTTCCCTACTTTCTTTTAGGCATTTCCCGAAGGGGAGAAACACACACCAATACACGCAAGTATCGTGTTACTAGATAACATGAACTTGAAAGGGTGGAATAAAAGGCGGGGAAAAGATGTTTCATGGAAAATTTCTTCCTTAAGATTTTCTTTTTTTTACTTCAATGTTTTTCACCCTCTTTAATCGTTTTTTTTTTTTTATAGTTTAACTTAGTATTTAATAAACTAACTTTCTTAAATTTTAGCATTTACGACAAACCAAAACCTGTCTTTTCTTAAGTGACATAATAAAACTGAAGTGGTTTCTTATGTGTTAAAAATCATTTGCTACAAACTCGATTATTTCTGTGAGTTATATTTTATTCTGATTATTTTAAATATAAAATTCCGGTGCATGGAAGACTTTTAAAACAACTTTTTTTTTTTTTAATAAATACACTGAAAATTAGATGTTTTAGCCAACGAATTGTAATGTTAAAAAATTGTATGACTGAAAATAAAAGTGCTCGTGAAAAGAGCATGGCGAAAGACAACAGCAAATCACCATCAGTTCACTTTGTCTAGGAATCATCGGGTCATAGATCTGTACGGGAAAAATATATATATCATCATCTATAATGAACAGAAGTTCATCTCAGTTAAAGAGTCCTGTTTGGCGAAGAACCTACGTCTTGCCTTGGCAAATTTTTCGTCTATTTAAAAATCGTACCTGATGAAACAAATTTCTAATTAGCTTAGCTTACGTTGCATTCGCTAGCTTATGTTGAGTATGCACTCAGTGTAAGAGATTTTGACTTTTGATTCTGGTAATGGGGATCATAGAAAGGGGCTCCACAGTCTAGTGGATAGAGCGTTGGACTCACGTCCGCGTGGTCCCGGGTTCAATTCCCGGCTGGAGTCCCTCCAGCTTCGTGAGGCAAATTGGTGAGTCACGTGAATAAAGACGTGACGGCCACAGTGCTGACCACACAGTCGTTACTCAGGTGGACGCAGTTCCACCAAACACGAACAGATGACGTTGGGGCAGGCTCAGGGCCTATCGGCCTGTTACGCCAGTAGTTATTATAATGGGGATCATAGTGAGTATGGAAAATCATGTCGTCGCCACAGAGGGGATAGGCGATAACTGTGGGGGAAAGGGGCAAAGTTCCGAAAAGCATCAATCACGGAATTGATCATGACTCGCTTACTAAACATGGTAAAAAGTTGTATATAGCAACCTATAGTTGTATATAGGTGTGTTACTAATGAATTTGTCAATGCATGGTTCTATCGACTGGCATAGTGTAGATATTGGCAACAAATGTCTGTATTGGTTATTGATATACGTGAGTTTCCATATGAAGTCCTAACAGTTTATGTGTCTTCATTTTACTGCTAGAGTAGACTTGGTGATACTAGAGAGAAATTACTTGTCCTTTCTCTCTGGTGATACTAACTTATTTCTAAGCAGACTAACAAACTGCTAAGATTGGTTACGTTATTTAAAGTATTACCCGCACGTGATTCGGGACTGAACTCAATGTTATATGTGCAACCTAGATCCTTCAGATAGTATATGTAAAGGCCAGAGGTAGTCAACCTACGGAGGTTAGACCTCACTCTCATTTGTCCTCGCCTCCCAACCTAGAGCGTGAGGTCGATTGAAGGTCGGTGACAAACTCCGTGCTGGAGGGCGAGATCGAGTGGAGGTCGATGTTGAACTCCTGGCTGGAGGGAAAGTCGACTGAAGGTCGAATGTCACATTAGAACTGGAGCGGAGGTCGATTGGAGTCATGGGTGAACTCCATGCTGGAAGGTGAGGTCGAGTGGAGGTCAAGGGCCAGATCAGAACTGGTGTGGTCAGTGGTGAACTCCGTGCTGGAGGGTCAAGTTGAGGGAGGTCAGGCCAAAAACTACCTTTGTCGATTGTTTTAAACACAGACAGATGGACGGACTGAGCTGGATTATGTGAACCCATTTCCTATTGCTTCACTATCAAAGGACCACGTAAAAGTTTCTTCTTCGATCCAACTTGCTATTCGAGTTTGTGACTAACCTTATAGATTGTTAAGTTCCTCTATGCATGAGGTTTCCCCGTGTTTCGTCATCTTGCAATCATGGGGCCTTCGGTTCTATTTCCGTATGAAAATATTTAACGTAGTGATTCAAATTCCGCTTCAAACTTTAGTCCCTTTAGGGACGTCATTTCCTTCCGTTGAAAGGCAATGGCAAACTTCTATCGGCTCACCTTGCCCAAGTACCTACAGGTCATAAAGTTGCCTCTCGGCAGAACACCAATCATCATTATGATCACTTATCAATACCATAGCTCTCGAAAAACAATCTTTATTGTAGACCCGCGGTCACCTTCAAGTTTTTTTATACTGAATATTAATATTAAAAGAAAGACAAAGAGTAACGGCTTTGAATATTTCCTAATGTTCAATTTCTTATTTGTTTATATTGTCCTTCATCTGTCCCCGCCACTCCACGACTTTTGTAGGCTAAACGCATTAAACTGAATGGTTCGTGTGCGGCAATGAAACAGCTTCTAGACAATATTAATTTCTCAAGAGTGATTCTCCGACAAGCTCATATCTTTTGCGGGTCACCCTCCATTTTTTTAATAATACTTTTCTTCTCTGAGTTTGGTTTCTAACACGCAAAACTATTCTTTATTATCCATGTGGTCGGTCTTTTTTTTTTTTTTTTGTATTTTGCTTTATTTTTTTTAAGTTTCTTTTTTTTTTAAGATTGACGTATTTTGCCTTGTGTAATGGGGAATTCATAGGAACAAAAAGGGAGAGGGGGGGGGGGGTAGGATAAAGAGAAAAGGAAAAAAAGTTAAAAAAAAATATTCGTGATTATTGTTTCTTGCATTCCATGTCGTCTGGCGTATCAATATAGATGCTATCAGCTGGAAGGCGACATGGTACCAGCTGACACTGACTGCCGTGTGCTATCCGACCTCATCTCCAACAAACCTTTCGAAACAACACGCACAATAAAATAATTTAACGTGCAAATAGTCTTTCATTACACGCACTTTCTTCGTAGAGTTGTTGCTTTCTTTCTTAACACTTGGTTTCTGCAATGAGTGTATTTCACTTGAAGAAGACTTGTCAAAAGGAACCTGCAGTAGTGACAGGGATGTGACTTTTTGATTTATATTTCTAGACGGAGGGAAATATTGATCAAATGTCGCAGGGACATAGCCAGAGAGAGGCCCCTCTACGAAATTTTGAATACTTCGGAACCCACGTTAAACTTCGATCCTTGTGACGTAATCTTTACCCAATTGAAGGCAATGACAAATCACCATCGATTGACCTTGCTCAGAGACTTTCGGGTCAGGACCTGCCTTCGGTGCAGAACACCCCTCAGCATCATCATTGGAATTTAGGCGTTAGTATATAGACAATAGACATTTCATATACACGTAGCAACTCTTGACCCTTGAAAGAAACTTGAAGATTCCCCTCTGAAACGAAATATTTGGTACGTGCCTGGATATGGTTCTTCGTGAAGAGAATGAAGCATAGCAAGCTGTTAGAAGATGTAAGAAGATGATGAAATGACAATAAACGAAACGAAAACAGAAGGCATGTTGATTGGAACAAAGAAAACTACAGCAGGTATTAAAACTCCCAGCTTGGATATCCTGTGGGACACCTTGAGACCTTTATGATCATAAACCTGTCTTTGGCAGAACATCTAATATCATCATTGTGACGTCACTTGTTTGCGAGTAGGTTACTCGTTAATATAAATGTTTACGTCACTTGTGTTCTCTCTTTTGTTTTGTATATATATTTTTTTCATTCCTTTTTGATATCATGAAGAACGATAGTTCTTCGTGTGACGCTCACAATGGAGTCTGTTAGCGACACTCAAATATATACAGCTAGTTTCGGATCTAGCGAACTATAAACCGGATTTTGAAACTTGAACTTGCATTTGAAAGATCTTTGCTATACTAAGACAGAAGAAAAAATGGGACCCCCTAGGGTGGTGCGAAATAAAATATCAAAATTTCACATTTCTGATAATAGCACTGACCCCAGACATTTAGGCGGTCGAAACTTGCGGAATCGTGATCTACGCTTTAATACCTTTCAAACGGTATATCACACGTCAAAATCGGTGAAGGGGTTCAAAAGTTATGACTTGTTTAGCCGAATCACATAATGTTCACAAATGATTAAAAAGTGTCTTTGTCATTCTGTCTGTCTTTTTGCTTTATCCCCAAATGGTTGGTACCTGTGGGGGTTGGGGTCAATTGCGGGCACCAACAAGTTGAAGTAAAACAATGCTTATTTTTTCATAGGAGTTACCATTTTCGAAATACGGAGCCTACCATGGTCCAAAATCGATCTTTTGTATGAAGACTATGCACTTTTTTTTTAATAGGCAGCCTTACAAAATAAGTGATATGAGTATAAAGAAAAACTTCGGGGTAAAGGGAAGAGTGACGCAATAATTCTACTCACCATAGAAGCTATATCCGTTTTGCGAGTGACTTTCTTTTGTCACTTTGGCAGAAAGGAGGATACTAAGTCTCTTAATTTTATTACAAAGGAAACACTTCCGCCATAGTGACACAAAGAAAACCACTCGCAAAATGGAGATCACTTCTTTTGTGAGTAGAATTCTTGCATCACTATTCCCTTTACCCCGAAGGGTTTTTTTATACTGATATATATTTATACATTTGTGTTAAGTTTAATTTCATGTTTTATTACTAACGCTGAATACTTTGCTAGAGTTAAAGATTGTTGATAGCTACTTCATAAATCTTTTTCTAAAATTCTAAAAAATAATAACAGGCAATGAAACATATGTGTGCGTATATGGGTTTGTTTTGAAGGTGTATAAATACAATTTACTAATAATTATAATGGACATTTTACAGATCACCAATTTATATTTTTTTTTAAATATTAAAATACTGAAAATAATAATAAATATAAAGAATGTTTTTGGTAGTATTTGAAATATATTTTAATTTCTGTTTGATGCAAAATGACGAATTATGTTACTAATTTCATTTGGCGGAATATGCCTTTTCACCTGAAACAGAGATTATAAATATAGGTGAAATCGCTTGTAAAATCACTTCATGTCGGACTCTGGAACCGAAGGGTTTAAAAGTTATTAATAAAAGGTTGCTTGTTCTCCTTTTCGCCTTGTTCCTTTGCTGTAATATACATTACACTATCTCTCCGATACCATTCCGGTAGAGATATACACTATTTGCCACTCCTATGCCGTCCCGGTACAACAAGACATGTCACACTGAATTCCTAGTTGGTTCACTACACTTAGACGTAGTAACAGTTTGCAGTTATATTAACCCAGTTCTCCTTTCATGTAGTCCTGTAATAAAATTCAGATCTCATAGCACTCGAGCGTACAAGAAGCTAAAAGGAAATTAATCTTGCACTAATTTTTCACGCAAAAGTTCGCTCAAATAAGAGAGTCCGTTCTACTTCGGTAAAGCGTAAAGTACCAAAGAGGTATGATCAATCAGCAAATGTAGATGTAACGGATGTATAAAGTTTTGTCAAATTTTCATGCAGCTAGTAAGATATAAAATGGTAGTGTACATTGTGATGATTATTTTGTACAAAATGTACACATCCGCTGCACTTATATTAAAACTTAGAGCAGACTTGATCACAAACGTACTGAAGTTCATATAGTAGAAAAGTACCGCAGTGAAAGGTTGTAGCGTCAGTTTGCATATTGGTATGAGTAGCGGACGTGAAGATGATGAAAATAGTGAAAATCCCAGCTGGATATGCCCAATTTCACAGAAGTGCAGATGGTATATAAATACCATGTGGCAAGGTTTGTGACGTCACTAGAATGAAAAAGGCCGAGTAAGTCTAGGTCACTGAACAGAAATCTGAAGTCAGTTTCTCTCTACCTGCTATTCTTTAACCGCTAATGTGCTTTAAAAACTGAGTGCATATAATGCAAAAATAGAGGACGGTAACCAAATGTCGCCTGGTAGCCTAATTTCGCCCATACAGGTTTCTTAGTTGGTATGAGCTTGAAATTGTTGCTCTCGATCGTCACGTCCGAAGTTTTGAAGTGTGTGGTGTGTTTTGTGTGTGTCTATGTCGTGGTTATTTGTAGTTTTTCTCCTTGTGGAAGTCTTGCATTACTTCCCACGTCGCATAATAGCTTCAGATAACTGCAAGTTTTATGGTGGTAACGATAAGCATGCTTCGATAGAGATAACTGAGCTATAATATACAATGATACTTTGTCGGGAAAAAGCTTTGCTCTGATTGGGGGAGAATCACATTTTACAGTGTGAAGGGAGTCCTAATTTCGCCCACCTGATGGATCCAAATTTCTTATCCCTAAATTTAACAAGATGGATTGTACAACATGAAGAACGTGAATTAGTTTTCAGGAACAGAGAACAAAATGGAATTCAGTAAAAACCGTGCAATATATGGTATTTGTTTTTTGTCAATTATATTGTCATATCTAATAGTGCAAGAAAAATTTCAGAGATAAATAAGCAACTTCGTAGAAGCAAAGCTAAAATACTTTATTTATCAAACAGTGACAGCAAAGGAGAAGACCAAAAACTTTCACGAAAACAATGATGGAAAGTGGATTCCATGTAGAAACTGTCATATTTGGTTCCATGAAAACTGTGTTGGTAAAGAAACAAAAGATCCACTTTTCACATGTGACATTTGGCTACAATAACTAGAAAGCAATTTATTGATAAAATTTAATTTTTCTCCAGACCTCGTGTTTTTGAAATTACAATCCAGTATTTCTATTTACAGGTTTTTCTTCAGTTTAGAAAAGTAACACTCATATTTTTATGTATAATTACAGATATAATTGTTCATAGTATCCGACTTTAGGTTATAAGGAGATTTCTCGTGATTTTAAAAAATGTTTAATTAATTCTAGTTTTTTTTATGTGATAGCAGACAGTGGGCGCGATTTTGGACCCATTTTGTCAAATCATCATTTCTGTCTTGTTCTGAATTTATTTCTCGCGTTATATGGAAGAAATTACTGTTGAGTCACAACATATTTGTATTTTAATGTTTGTAAAAGTTAATGCATTCTTGTCATCAGCATTGCAATATGAGCATCCAGAAAAGTGGGCAAAATGTGGGTACTTTCCTCTACTGTAAGATCACCTTATGAGACTGAGTCACTACCCAGTGTTACGGACGGTATGTGCTTTACCTTACACAAGAAAACGTAATCTGTACACTGTTTTATCTCTTTTAAGAATAAAAAAATCCGTTCATTTTCTTGGTTCTCACGCACACAAAGGAAATAATATGGCAAATAATCAAGAAAGAAGTCATTTTGTGTGTGCTTTGTGACATCCCTTATGTGACATGACAAAACTAAGTATAGTCGTATCTTGAGTGCAGTGAGTGGCAGATGTAGAAGAGGGCTAACCCACGTGCACCCACCTACACTGCTTGAGATTCTTCGTACGATTGAGCAGAAGGCGTCCTCCTGTCATTGATATGGAGGAGGGCTCCTTCCGTCCCGCCTGGGATTCCCGGCTTCTGCCATTAAGAATATGAACTCCGGCAAAAAATCGTGACCAACATACAACATTAGGGGGAGAAAAAAATCTATGAAGACATACATGCATGATTACTTCTGTTTACGGGTAAAGCTTAAAATTCGTTTAAGGAATCCAGATTTATTCATTTAACTTTATTACCTTAGCGGCCATTTGTTCTGTTTTGATGTAAACAAATTTCGACAGAATTAGTCCTTTAGCTTGTGGAAATGCTAGATCATCTAATACAGTAGCATTAGATTATTAAATTAATCTCTAAGAAGTTTCTTTCAAATGTATTTACATCTCTCTAGTGATCAGTGATGTATTTTGAGATTAGTAGTCAACTTACGGAAAACAGTTATACAAAATTTCATTGCCCATAAGCAAGAAAAAAAAGGGCAAAAATATCATTAAAATTTAAATAATTGGATCATGAAAATATTGAAAAATAAAACCTGGTATTGTCAGTGTCCAACAGACGGCGTCATCAATCACAACATATGAATGACGTAGTTTGCATCAGATACAATACCATCATGTGGGCTGATAATAGTATGAATTATATTTTGTTACTAGGAGATAATTCTTTGGTGTTTTAAATCGTTTCACGTGTTTAAAAATCAAGGTTTTCATTGTGTATTCCTTATAAGTAAAAGGTAAAGCTAAAGCTATACCCTGTGCAATACGTAAGCGAAGTGAGGTGGGGTGGGCAGTCCCACGCTCGACCGCCTTTACCTTCCCAAAGCACCCAGGAATACCAAGGACACTCTGATACTCAATTTGATAGGAGGCTGAGTGTATCTCAGAGCGCCAGACATGGGAACACTGCGAGAGAAGTCTCCAGTGTCCTGGCCGGGATTTGAACCCGGGCCGCCCGATTTGTAGTCAGACGCGCTACCGTCTGAGCCACGGCGACTGTTAAGTACTAACACAATTTAACTTGAAATAACTAAAAAAAAAAGAGAATAATTTTATAAACCGATTTCTCATAAGATTCTTCAATAATACTCAGATTTCAAGTGGACACTCAGATCTAGAATAGATATACATATTTGAAATCAGCATAAGAAACTGAGTTTGTGTATAAAATAATCTGCCATTGACCAGTGGTTGAAGATAAATTAATGATACAATAGTCCGATTCTTGTCTGTGAAGAGTGGTATAAACGTGTTGAAATATCAATATATATATTTTAATTGCTGAAACAAATGGAAAGCAAATATACAGTAATGGGTACTTGCTGGAAGGCGCTTCCTCGTGGAGGATATATTCTTCATGGTCGCCATCTTGAAGTCCGCCATATTGAATCTCTATCGATTTTCTTAAGTGGGAAAGGGGTCGTGTTATGTCATTCTGGGCTAGGGTTTTACGAGAAATACGTTTCTGACGTCAGTTTTGCTGTAAATGTAACAATGTGAGAGATAAGAGTATGTGACGCTAGTTTTGAGGTATTGATACAATAGCCTGGAAACACCTACTTTGCCTTGACATAACGACGGAAATGAAACCCAAATTCGTACAAATCCATATCGATAGGGCACTATAATCAGGAACAATTTGTTTGTATTTTGTTTCATTTCCGTCACTATTTCGAGATGAAATGTGTGTTTCTAGGCTATTGTATTGTTACCCCATGCTAGCGTCACATACTCTTTTCTCTCACAATATTACATTTACGGGAAAACTGACTTCAGAAACGTATTCCTTGTAAAATTCTAGCCCAGAATGACATATTACACGACCCCCTTCCCATTTATGAAAATCAATCTGGATTCAATATGGCGGACTTCAAGATGGCGGTCATGGCGAATATACGCTCCACAAGGAAACGCCTTCCACCCAGTACCCATTACTGTGTATTTGCTTTCCATTTCTTTCAGCAATTTGAAAATATAATTTTATTTCAACACTTTTATATCACTCTCCACAGAGAAGAATCTGATTATTGTATCAACAATTTCTCTTCATCCACTGGCCAATGGCACCTAATATTTCACACACACAAACTCAGTTTTTCATGCTGATATTAAATATGTATATCTCTTCTAGATCTGAGTGTACACTTGGAATAGTGTTACTTGTTAGACACAATAAAATATCTGCCCATGAAATAAAGTTACCAGACACATTGCAGGAGCCCTCTACCACAATTTTACTTATCTCACTTAACCAACACTACAAATTCCATATACATTGCTACTCTTTGCAGAGTCTTATCTCCGCTTACAGACATCAGTTTAAGTATGCTTCTTTTAAATTTCATATCAAATTACAAAAATCTCATTTTAATTGCCGATATGTATAGTCAACATCACCTTATGGATGACTCCAATTGTGATGACAATGGGAGAAATTTTTTTAAGTACTTACTACATTCTTTATTACTCAACATCAACGTAGGTCCAACGTGTTTTTTCAATAACACGGAGACGGCTCCAGACAGAATCTTATTATCACCAGCAATATCTAACAAAGTAACAAGAAAATTGTCGTAAAAAGTCTGCCATCCGATCACGGTGAAATATATTTACACTTCAACCTGCAAATAATCAAATCCACACCTAAAACAAGCTTTCCTAATGATAACAAAAGAAACTGGTAACTCTTTAGAAACCTGACAGAACATGGCATGGCTACAAGTCCATTTTTGCTGCTCTGCGGGCAGTTTATTATTATTATTATTATTATTATTATTATTATTATTATTATTATTATTGTTATTGTTGTAGTTCTCTCCCAAAGTATTTTTGAAATTCACTCGGAAAAGAATGCTGAAGATTTGTACCATTATTTCCTAATGCATAATTTCAGATGCAACACATTGGCCACTTTATACTGGAACATAGCAAAGGGATGCGTGACATTCATTTTTTTTAAAGTTCATCTTTTATGTATGCAGCATGGTGTGTACCGGTGGAATGAGGGGGAATTCCCCCCGCCCCCCTTGTACCATAGTATCTCCGGCTCTGATTGAGGAAAATTATCCTCTGTGGGAATCAGGTTTGACGGGGGGAAGTCTGTTTATTGTATATTATTTATTTTACAGAAATCTTTTAAGTATACTAACTATGTACAAGTTTTAATGTACAGCATAATGGAGGAAAGATATCGCAGTTTTTTTTTTTTGGGGGGGGGAATTGCATTCTATGTGTATGAATTTTGAATTTGAATTTTATTTAAGGCCTTGAGGAAACTTTCTAATGATACCCCCATCCCTTATTTGCGGGTTGTGTGAGGGTCAACCCAATAAAAAGGTTTTATTCAGGCCGCAAATTTAGCTTAAAAGTTGCGTTATGTCATATATTACCTCGGCTTTGTCGATTATAATAAATAAAAAATGCATAACTTTAAAATTTCACACTTTCTGAGTGCTGACTTCTTATAATAACTTACTTATGATTTATTTGTTAAAATACAATTTTTTATTTAAATTATTATAACGAAGCTATTATTAATTAGTTGATCACTTATTGTTTACTTATTAGAAACACTTAAAAGTACAACAGTAAACCAAAAGTACAATTATTATTCTTTTTATCAATTCGCAACATTTTAATATTTTTTCGCGACACCAGAACAGAACCATAAAATTCGGGACTGTCCCCAAAAGATCGGGACGTATGGTCACCGTAAGTATACATGACTTTACGATACAAAATATGAATATTTTTTGTATACAAGGACACATTTAAGTCCAATGTATCTTTGTAGAAAACATTTCGTGTCACATATCGTGTATATATATATATTATATATATATATATATCATCATCATCATCATATTCAGCCGTTTTCTATCCACTGCTGGATGAAGGCCTCCCCCTTTTCTTTCCACATATCTCGGTCTGCTGATATCCTCATCCATGTAGCTCCTGAAAAACGCTTGATTTCATCTACCCATCTTACATTTGGACGTCGTCTCGGTCGTTTCTTTTCTCTAGGAATCCACTGTAGTACATTTGTCGTCCACCTTCCATCTGTTCGTCTAGCTATGTGACCGGCCCATCTCCACTTCATCTTCTTCGCACTCTTGATTACATCCTCTACCTTTGTTTGTGCGCGAATCCATTCATTTCTCTTCCTGTCCCT